>JAWLRI010000869.1:1091585-1141070 GCA_034781795.1 Crypturellus tataupa | reverse complement strand
CGGGAGGGAAGGAGGGACGCAGGAGGCAGCGCTGCCGCCGCCGCCATGGAGGCGCGTCACGGGCGTGGGGGCGGTGCGTGCGGTGTCGTCACGGCAACGGTTGGGCGGCGCGTGGGGCGTTTCCGTTAGAGCGGTTACGTTTTCCGTTAGCGCCGTCGGAGGGGGCGCGGAGCCGGCCCGGCCGAAGGAGTAAGCGGCGGCGCGGGCAGGGGGGACTGTGCTCCGGGCAGGCGCTTCCCGGAGCCGCAGCGCGGTCGGGGCTGCGCCGGGCGGCCCGTCCTCGGCGGCCGCTTCGTGTGGGCTCCGCAGCGGCCGGTTCCTAGGGTGCCCCGTCCCGCAGCTCGTGCTTTGCGTCCAGAACGTGCCCCGTCCAGCGTCGAGTATCAGTAAACACCAAACCTAGCCGAAAAGGAGCTTACGGTTTGAGTGTATTGAATCTCACCACTAACCTCTAACAGTCTGTGCTTTTATTTTATGACCGACAGTAATGATTTTTTGTTTGTTTTTAAAGATAGCTAAAAGTAAGAGCTGGGGAACAAGCTTGTGTCTCCCGCCCTTGTGTGCACTTTGCATCGTGATCGAGGATGGGAACTGAATCTCCTCAATATTTTATCCAGTCCTTCTGCCCATTGAAAACAAACTTTGGGTGGGATTTTTCCTTCCTTTGTGCCTCCCCACCTGCAAAATTGTAACTGTGGTCCTCAAGAAGAGTAACTAGCCTCTAAAGTGCTTTGGGAGCCTTCACTTAAAAACATTTGCAAAAGTAAAATATATATATATATATATATTGTTACAATACATGTACGATAGTAAAAGGAGGAAAAAAATGCATTTATCCCACTGGATAAAGTTTGAACAACTTCATTTGATCTCCTAGCTGAAACCACTCTGGGCTGGAAGTCAGACTGAGGTTCCTTCCAACCTGAGTTATTCAATGATAATTTGCAATTTTATGCAAATAATGCACATTTTTGTTCAGGTATAGCCTACTGAAATCTACAAAACTCACCTTAAGGCAACAGCTTGGCCAGTGTCACTGCGTTTTTACTTTGATTGCAATCAGGAATTCTCCTATCAGGTTTTCCTGGCAGGAAAGTGAAGAAATCTTGTCTTGCCGGATATTTCACAGACCGCTTTAGGTAGCAGGGTCAGCGAAGGAGCCGCACGGCTCGCTTGTGCAACCTGGGCATGCGGCTCCTTCTCCCTGCGGGGCAGCACTGGCACTTCGCGATTTCTGTTCGCAGTTTACTTGCTTTTGCTCCCTCTACTGGCAGTCTGTTTCTGCAGCAAAGTATTAGAGATTTATTTATAAAGTGTGGGAGACGTAAGTCTGCTTTACAGTTGTTCTCAACATGAGTGCTTTGTTTGCCCTGTAGAATTTTATGGACCAGGCTTGTATTCTGAGTGTGTTCTTCTTAGTGTTTAGATGGTGCCTACAAGCCTGAAATTGAGGTTCTCTTATTATATGTGTTTCTTCATCTCCATAGGAGTACTTCATTAAAATAAATACAATGCTTTATGCAGCTCGTTTATATGGAAGAGGTTAAAGCAGACGGTGCTCAGAATTAGTAGCCTCATTCAGACATGAGCAAGGCACAAAGTAATTATGTTATGTCCTTTGGAAAAATACAGGATGTGAGAAACTGAAGTCTGCAGGCAGCTTTTTCTGAGAGTCATTTGGCAGATACTTTTTTGTGCGTTTTTACCTTTTAGTGTGTTTTCTTTGTGATTTATCTATCATGTGTATAAAACCCCCTCCACTAAACCCCATTTCACTAGTTTTTCTATGAGACTTTTCAGAAAGGGACCGTGGCTGGGAAGCATTTAATTTATTAATTTGTACTTTCTGTATAAGTTACATGGAAAGTAGAGGACATGTTAATAAATAGATTATAAATAATGTAAATAAACTACTAGGATAACTTAGTGTCCTTTAATGACCCTATTCACATTTTTACTGATTTACACGTAAAGTTGTTCTTCTAGCTATTGTAAAAATATCTTGTGGTCCGGAAAACTACTTTGGTTAGTTCTTGCTTATATGTGTCATTATCCGGTATAAAAATCTAATTGATGCACACACTAGACTAGAAGGCAGCTTCTCATTTCACAGATATAATTCATTATTGCTGTACAAACTTATTTTTAAGCATTCAAATTACAGTATTAGAATCTTAATGCATTAGGGAATTGATGTTGACTGTGTTGCACCTTAAGGACTGCGTTGACCATTTTAGAATATTGTGAATTCCTTTTTGCAAAGAAACCCTTAACTACTGACCCGAGTATGTTTTCACATTCTGAGGAGACAATATTTTGGCGCTCTATCATGCAGTACATCTGGTTGTATCATGTCTTGTGTTTGCATACCTTTTGTTTTGAGTGTTATTTCCCTGCAAGCTCAGCCATAACAACATACCATTTCACTGAACAGTAAAAACGGGAAACTAGTCAGTTGTAGTTGATTGGCTTTTATGGGAAATTTAATGCTAAAGAATCCTACTTTCCAAAACATTTTTCTATTAGGCATTGTCTTCTTGGGGAAAACAGCAACTATGATTACTCTTCTGTAATAAATTGCTATATATAAACTATATATATTTACATATAGTTTATATAGATATATATATTCCATAGCTATGTTGGATTATAGTTATATGTAAATCAATTTTCTGGTACTATGAAGGAAAATTCAGTAATGATCAGAGAAGGAAAGGTTGAGCTTTTCTATTTGGACACCTTTTATGAATTCTAATGCTGATGCAATACTTTGGCACAAACTGCACATCTCAGCATTTTTTTATTTTTATTTATGTCTTTATTAAAAAAAAAAAAAAGATAAGCTTAGTAGCAGTTATTTTGCTTGAATCCAAAAATTTAATGTGGATGGATGTTTTCTTTGTAAGAATAGAGTTTGACTCACTGGAAAGTACTTGGTAATACAAACTAAGGATTTAATAGTAGCAATAGATTATGAACTACTTTAAATACTGTTTTTAAATATCTTTGTGAAGCCGTAAAAATGATCACAGAGCAATGAGAAAGAAAAAGCTCTTAAAAAAGAAAAAAAGTTAGTTTTTGCAAAACAGCTTTCTTCTGAGGTGCATTGCCACAGTTGTGTGATACAAAGTGTGTTTTTAAATTCTCATAAGCATTTTTTTCACAACTATAATGAACAAATTTTAATTATATGCAACTAATGATGGCATAAATTATTTCAAAATAGTTTCATGACTGATTCTAAACATTCACACACAGTAAGATTATTTAAAAGAACTGGAACTTTGAAAAATGTCATTGTTGCCCTGTTGAGATAAATGCCTCGTTAAACAGTAGGTTGTGAGGCCCAGTCAAATTTCAAATACTATGGAATTAATAGTATAATTAAGACAAGATAAAGAAGTATTGTTGGATATAAAAGGCATATATGAATCTTGAAAGTTTCCAGACTATTAAACTACAGAATCCAGGTTGTATCATGATTCAGAAGCATTTCATTAAAATATGAATCAGCTGTGTTTGCATCATGAAGTACAAGGTAGCTGGGAAAGCTCCTTTTGTATAAACAGTTTTGCCAGCATAGGTCTTTGGATAAATTTAGAATCCCACAGATAGCAAATAAAGAGCAAAAAAACCAAACCAAAACAACAACAAAAACTCTTAGTGAGCAAGTTGTTTCTTTGATAATTTATTCTTAAAGACCAGAAGGTGACTGTGATCATCAAAAAATAATTTGGAAAACTTTCCCAAGTGAGGTTCAGCACAGCCCTAAAGCTTGCAGACTGAGTTTCCCAGAGCTGCTGGTTGACAGTTGGGTGTCAGGTAAAGCTGAGCTGAAGTATTCAAAAAGAAAAATAGACCAATATATAACAGTTTTGTAGTTACTGCACAACTTTTCAGTAGAAGCCAAATTTCTTTGATTTAGTGGAGGAAAGGATTCTGCTCTAAAAAGTATCTGATAGGAATCTTAGGACAGACTTTTCACACTCAGGCAGCTGGAACAGCTGTAGATTCCCCACTGAAAAGAAATTGCTACACTTCAAGATTTAGGAAGGTAAAAAGTGTGACCAGAGCATTAAATAGAAGGGCTATATGATACCAAAATTTAGCTCTGTGTTTATTATAAAGAAAATCTTAGTTGTAGAGGAGAAAAAAAATGAACTTGTTCCACCACTTTCTTTTTTTTCTCTGGAGAAAACATAGAATATATCCTAGGTAATAAATCTGTTTTATGGCTCACATGAGAAAGGGTGGAGAAACTCCCATTATTTTCTTCCCAGAAATTGAAACACATGATCTAACATGGGAGACACTGGGATTTTCATCCAACAAATGCACAGCTGGCTTCTACCTTTATTATTTTTCTAAGCATAATAATTTTTCATTTGATTAGCTGGTGGCTGACAAAACTATTACTTGCTCCATGTTTTGTATATTTAGTAGAATAGGTGTGATGCAAAAGAGAGTTAGCTATACATATCCAGAAGCATAGCTCAACTTGTTCGGTTGATGAGGAATTTCTACTTGCCTTTCCTTAAAATGCAAGTTTCTATCATCAGGATTTGAGTTTAAATATCAAAAAAGTAACTGCTTGAAAACTGGAGACAGAGATTTATAGCATTTGAGAGTGTTTGCAGGTGTTTTTCCCTTTATAGAATTACTTTACACTCTATAGATAAAAATAAATAGACAGGAACATCTCCTAATACGATGACATTCTAAAGGACCAATATTGCCCTGAGAAAGTTGAGGAGACTGTTGGAGGGGAAAAGTTTTATTTAGCTTAAGGAGATGGGGGAAATGGAGCTGCAAACAAGAGGATCCTAAGTGTTTCAGGATGAGCTAGGCTGTGTAAGATCAGTAAATTTTGCAGAAGGGAAATTTGTAGCAGACCCAAGATAATGCAGAAGAACACAACGAGATGAGCCAAGTCTCGCTAAGGTGAGCGGAATGCATGCGAGAGGAGATTAGTGTGAGCCACATATAAGCAGAGCTGTGAAATGTGAATTCAAAGTCAGGAGGCAGAATGGCCTATCAAAACTTCCAACTCTTCATGCATTCTAAAAAATAAATATGTTGAAGAACCTTCTATCCTTATCTGTTTTGTGTTTGTCATTGATGCCAGCGATAAAGCAGATCTTCTCCTTCTGTTGTGGCTGTCCTGGCACTGAAGGTGTTAAGCTGTGTCAGAGCTTGCTGCCTTGGTTGTCTTGGGCAAAGCAATGCCAGCTTATTCTCCGAGCAAGCAGTAGAGGAGCAAGAATGTGGTGTTAAACCTCATTGCTCTGTGTTGTTCATATGTTTAACACAGTGTTTCTAATTGTTACTTTCAAAGATTCCAAAACAATTCAACATGTTCAAGAGAGACGGAGAGCATGTGGTCTATCTGCTTTTGCTTCATGTTCTATGAAGTCTTTTCTGTTTTTAATTCATAGGGATTTATACATGATAGATGTTCACAACCTTGTAAGAAATTTTTAAGTGAAATGACCTTGAAGTTACAAACTGTTAGAAATCCAAGTTCTGCTTAATTTGAGGTTAGTTTAGTGTTCTTTTATACCATATTTAGCTGAGGAGGAAATGGTTTTCTAAGGGTTAGTACAATCTATGTGCTGACCTGGCTCCTCTGCACTCAATAAATAATTGTTGACAAGTTCAAGCTCTCTAAGTGGAAAGTTGCAACTTTGTTAAATGCCATAAGCCAATATATTTTCATGGATAGGGAAGATGACCTTAAAGGAAATATATGAGAGTACTAAAGTGGCAGTAGGTCATCATGGGAGCTCTCTTTTGGATGCAGCTCTCTCTGAGAGTTTGTGTCTGCTAGGAATGAGAACGCTTGGTGTATAAACTCTTTCTTGGGCTGGGGAGGCATGTGAACCTGTGTCAGTGTTGTCTTGTTCTTCTTGGGTTTTCCCAAGCACAGACACATGTGGCAACGTCTCCAGAAGAGGTAAAATTTGTGCAGCCAACTTCTGCTGTCTCCCTTCTTCTTCCTCAGTCTTCCTTGAATTTGTGTCTCTGGCCTGTGAGTATTTATCCATTTGCTCTAATGAATTTTCTATTC
This sequence comes from Crypturellus tataupa, assembly GCA_034781795.1. Taxonomy (NCBI): domain Eukaryota; kingdom Metazoa; phylum Chordata; class Aves; order Tinamiformes; family Tinamidae; genus Crypturellus; species Crypturellus tataupa. Next base: position 1,135,003 of record JAWLRI010000869.1, on the reverse strand, counting down.
TGTAATGGGCCCTCTTGACATTATGAAGAAGCACTCCTGAGTTCTAGCATCTTTCGCCCCATTGATTCGTTTGGTCCCTGACCTGTGCGACAGTGCCACGTTGGTTCCTGCCTGGGGACATGTTGCTGTGTGACAGGAGGGCTGCGTTCCTGGAGCCCCTGCGATCAGTGATGGTTGTCTGCAGCAGCAAACACTGCTGCAGCCCAGGACCCCAGCCCCTCCACGCAGCTCAGAGCAGGGCCTAGCAGGGAGAGCTCCATGGTGTTATGTGACTGGGTGTTGCGCAGTGTTGCCTGCAAGGACGTTTCTGGCCTAACGGTGTTACAGAGCTTTTATGCTCAACGCATGAGACTTGACAGGTCCACTCTTGGTAACAATTTGACCTTCCTAACAAGCATCGTAAATTTGAGAGTAATTGAGAGCATGTGAAACATTGAGGACATATTTTCATTTTAGCTTTTTTTTTTTTTTTTTCTTTTTTCCTTTTTTCACCTTGTAGTGCATATAGGCCCCCCACCTTTTACTTCAACAATTGAGGGTGTTGGTTACTTCCTCCTGTGTTTATGTAAGAAAAGCTTTTTATAGTCCATTTTTCCAGTTGGCGCATGTACTTCCTCCATTGCAGCTTAACACATCATTCTTCCCACTCCCTCCCAACCACTGAAGTTAGTGGTAGACCTTTGGGTTTTTTTATTTATAATAAAAAAGGAGCTGGGCATTGGAATGATCATAATTCCTGTTTGGAAGTATGTTTTTCAACTATATATTTTGTTTGTTCTCACTAAAGGAGAAGCAAGTAAGGTAGAAAAAATTAAAACATATCTAGTTTACAGATTGTTTGACAAGGAATTTTTCAGCTTATTACTTCACTGAAATTCCACCTAGAAAAGCAAAAAAGTTGGTTGGATGAATGGAAGTGGGCTGAATTCTGTTTTATTGTAGAAAGTTTCTTCAGGGAGTGTCAAATGTAAAGAATTTTTCATTCTCGGCCCTCCTCACCCTGCAAGGATCACAGCAGGGGTGAAGGTAGTCTAGGAGCACCATATCCACCCATCGTTTTGTCCTCTGTGTTTGAATCTGTCTCTCTAACAGCGGCTTGAGCCTTGCGAATTTGAGGCTGTGCTAAAGGTCCTAGCTGGAAGCAACGTTACTTCTCCCCAGAAGGGAGAAGGTGGCATGGTCACTTCACCTTCGCTGGATGTCAGATGTAATCCTTATCAGGACTACATGCACTGGGTCCTCTTTAAGGAGAAGACAGCATCTTTTTGATAGGGGATGCACTATTCCTTGCTGGATATTTTATTGCCAACTTTTATCCAAGATAGTAATGTTATAGCTCTGTGATGGATAGCTTATTGAGAATATGTATTGAGAGCGCCTCCTATTTCCTGCGTTTTGGGTGATATTTTTCAATAAAGATTAAGTTTTGGAACTCATTTTGCAACTAAAGACAGTAAGATGATGTGGTGACTCTGGTCCAGCCAGGACAGGAATTCACTCCTCACTTCTATATGCCAGCCCCAGCTGCACTACAAAAATGTGAGTCTGAGGGGGACAGAGCCTAATCTCAGCCCTTGGCCTGAAAATCCTTGTGCTTTTATTGTACATCTCACCCAGGGACACTTAAGGAGCTGACAGGTCATTTAGCCCCTCATGGTTTGTTTCATTACTCTGTGAAAAGAACTCAGTAAAAGGGACTCAGTTGTTTTATTGCTTCATAGCTAAATAATTGAAATCAGCATTTAGCATTTAATTATAGTGGTTTTATACCATAAATAGTGTAGTGCCTGCAGATGTATTTGGGTACTTTATAACATACCCTATTTTTTAAAAATAGAGAGAAAGTCTGAAATTCTTGCCTTGACACTTGTGCCCATTAAATGTGGTTATCATTATCTAGTGACAGCATGTGTTCTTTCTAAACAGTATCCTCTTTTATGCTGATACTATCTTGTGCGAGATTATTCCTGTCCCTAGTAGAACCTCGGGGCAGGAACGGGAAATAAATGTGTCCCATATGACCGCTTCGGAGAGCGGTTTGAGGTGAGATGGGAAGGGAGACCCAGTGGGGTCTCGGTGACTTACACTTACATGGTCAGGGGAACAGAGCTGTGTCCTTCTGGATGGGCTGTTGTGGAAGTGCCTTTCATTCAGGATGGAGTGAAATTCTTCCCCTAGGAACGGAAGGGAGTCAGGGAGGAGCTGTGCCTGAGTCACCCGTTCTTCCTGGAGCACCTCCTGGGCTGGTGCTGCTACATGCAGCCCATGCAAGACTGAGCCTGAAGGCCTCAACTGGCTCATGGCAAGTATTTTACAGAAGTCTCATTTTCTGGTAATTACTTTAATGTGATTCAGTGTTTTCTCCTTTGTCTGATCTTGTTGATGACTCCTCATGCATGCTCCTTCCCCCACTGTTGTGAGAGCAGGGCAACCATTCCCAGACTGCACTATTCCTGATTTCTTTCACCTCCTAATTTCAGTGGCTGCGTAGGTGCATTTCAAAGTGGTGTTGAGAGCTGTGGACCAAGAGTGTCCTTGCAGAAGAATTACTAACTCGGGATTTGCTCTTTAGAAATCTTTGAACCCACTAAGCCCACTGGAGACTGGGAGGGTAAAGCCGTTTGCAGGACTGCGGTTCTGGTGCCGTTTGCCTGTTAAAGTTTCTGGTGATTCCCTGAAATTAGAGCTCTTGTGGAAACCTGGGGTTTTGTTCCTGAGGCAAGTGCCTCAGGAACTGAATCCAAAGTGCCCAGAACTGGACGGATATATGAAGAATGGTTGGGATTTAGGTTCCAGTGGGTCCTCAACGCTATTTACTAGTGACTAATAATAATAGTGAACAGACTCATTCCATTCCCAGCTCCCTAGGGTTTTAAAAATCTAGCAGAACCAGCAAAATACCTAAAGCTCAGCTAGTGAAATCCAGCCAAGTTTTGTAAAGATTACAATAGTAGCTTCAATTAAATGTGAATTGTGCACTTTAAATGTACAATTTACTTAAAAGGAGGTACTTTGCCAAACCATAAATGTACCAATAACTAAACCAAGAAATAACAGTTTAAGAAATCTAAGTTTACAAGGCTTAGAAGAAAACTTGCAGATATTTTAATGCTTTTATTTAAGCATGTGATTCATATTTAATGCTGATTAGACCTAATTCATACTTATATATATATCTTTATAGAGGGCTGTACACTTATAAACAATCCATGTTACTGTGTTGGTTCAACATGGGGGGAGAGAGAGAGGTGTAGAGTACAACTCACTTTCAGAATCTTTTACATATATTAGAAAAAAATCTGTCTCACATTATACCTACAAGAAATACACGGGTGCTCATAATTCATATTATCCCATAAAATTTAGAAGAGCATTTTGAGACTGTAAATGAAGGTAATTTATATATAAAACCTCATCTATGAAGAATTTATTGCCGTAGCAGATATAATATAGCTTGGCACAGACTTCTTTCCTCAAAACTAGTACTTGCATATTTGAAAAAGGAACATGCTGAGGTCCTTGCAGGTTGAATTATAATCTGATTTTATACCAAATATATTATTATGAAAGCTTTTGTTTGAGAGCACTAAAGCTACTTGCCAAGTTAATGTTCAATAGCTGTTTCGTGCAGATGTGAGCGAACATCTCCACTGTGTGAGTAGTCTCCTTAAAATCAGTGTTAGTCTAGCAGTGTTACTCATGTGTAAAATTATGGATATGCATAAGTATTTTTTACCTTAGTGGAAACTTTTTACCACTGAGGGAACTACAGAGGTAGATTTATATAATATATTCTCATGTGGAGTGTCTGAAAATGAATCTTCTGCTTCGCAGAGGTAGTTTGCCATCAATTTCATGAAATTCAGGTCTCATTTCCTCCTGCAAAGACTGCACTGGGAACATGGGGCCTCATCTTCCTCCCTGTGCTTTGGCAAAACTGCCAGATAAAGGCTGTGGGATCGATCCATCCCATCACTGTTACTGGACGGGGACCTTGCTGGGTGGCCGTGAGAAGATCTGGCCTCTGTGTCCGGGTGGATTCTTGCCAGTAGAGCTGGGCATGCGGTGGCAAAAGGAAGGCCAGGGCAGTTATGTGGGGCCTGTGCAAGTCTTGGGAGGTGCCAACAAGGTCTCCTGCAGTGCTCGTGTGGCTCAAACAAGGGTATTTCCTTCTGTTCCTTTTGCTGGGGGCCCATTTTTTTTCTTTTGAGACTACATTGTGCATTATGTGTTTCTGTTATTGATGCCTCTTTTTGAGCCAAACACTTTCATTAGGGTTAATGATTTGAGATGAAAATGAAGTGGAGGGGGGGAGGGAGGGAAAGAAAAGAAAAAAACTATTTCCAGTCCAACCTTTCTACATGATAGAAAGTAATTTTAAAATAGGGAAAGGTCTGCTTAGCCATAAAATACACTACCAAAATGCATCTAGCTTGGGACTGGGGAGGAACAGCTGCCAGCATGCTGTGCTACCGGGAGTCAGACAGAGTGCCACGAGAAACTACGTTGCTTATCACTACAAAAGCAGACCAAAGTTCTCAAGCACTGATACGCAGTAGTTAAGACCTTTAAAGTTCTTTCCTGAGAGATATGCAGCAGCACAGAGAAGCAGTCTGTTGGGCTTGGATGGACAGAGAATGTTATCAATTCTTCTGGGATTATAATTAGTAATTCCAGGAAGTCTAGGTGTTTCAGGAAGTGTTATTAAAAATATTATACTATTTCTTCCGGATATAGATCCTTGGACAGTGCGCTCGCACTTAGCCTTTTCTGTTTTGACTTGCCCTACAACAGAAATCCTAAACTATTGAGAGCAAAAATAACTTCCTTTGCCAGGTATATTAGCTGGAATTATATCTATTGCTGAAAGAAACAATTTCAGCCTCGCAAGTCATGCATAGTTTTAAGGATGCTGGAGATTTCTCATCCAATTGTATTTCCTGCAGGCGTCTCTTTGCTACTAAGTAAAACCTGAGTGTGCTTATACTGTGGGCAGTGTGCAGAGTTCTCTGCTTTTTCCGGAACGATACAGTGGTATTAGAGAAGAGGCAGAAAATGGCAACTGAAATGATCAAAGGAAGTGAGGTTAGGAGGAGAGATTGAGAAGGCTGGGACTCTGGTATAGAGAAAGAAAGGCTGTGAGGGGGATATCACTGAGGTTTACAAAAGTCTAAAGGTGATGGAAAAGCTGAATGTGAAACCATTGTCCTCCAGATCCTGCAGTGCACGAACTAAAGGGCATTCAGTGAAACTAGTAGGCAATCAGGTTTGAAAGAGATAAAAGAAATGATGCCTTCATGTTCTGAAACTTCAGGTAGTGAATTTGCTCTTCCATCAGGTAAAGAGAGCAATGGTATCACCGGATCAAAAAGGATTAGATAGTCTGGAGAGCTGGAATCACTGTGCCTGCTAACATCACTAATATAGCAACTGTAGACGGAATGGACTGCAAAGAGCAGTCAAGTCTGCGTCCTTCCCTAAGCAGCATCTTCTATTATCACTGTTGAGCACAGGTTGCCAGTCTGGATGGACCACTAGTCTGACCCTGTAGGGCATTTCTTACACAGTATTTTCCTATGCAAAACTCTCATTCTTCATACACTGAATTCTTATAAGGATAACCACAAAAAACAATGTGGCAAGTATGTTAATACTGTATTGTTTTTATGTGAGGTGTTAATGCATATTTCAAAGTCTCATCATTTGGTAGCTACATGCCTGCCTGTTACTCTGTATAGCTAACGTGGCATTTACTTGGAAAAAAGAATATGGCTTGTTAAATGCATTTTAAGTTTGCATGTATGTTTATTTTTCTTGGCAGTGGGTTTTAGTTGTCACTGAATTGAAAAGTCATCTGGGTGCAGTGAAGCTGTGGTGCAGCAGATACTCTAGCAGGACGGGCATGTGGGAAGCTGAATCAGAGGAGCTTCTTCGTGCTCCAATACTGTGCTCTACTGCGATGTCTTTGTATTAATTCCAGGTAGGCCAATTCAAGCAGATAGGGCACATGGGAGCTCTGAGATATCCACGTCGGTGGTTCAGGTGCCCAGAGCTTTTGCACAGGGGTCTGGCCCCGTCCTAGCAATGGACATGACAGAGCAGCACCCTCGTCTCTGCAGAGTGGGGTGTCTTCGCCCTCTTTTGTACTGCCCAACACCTGATGGGGAAGGTCAGCAAACTCTGCGTATTCCGGCACTGTTTTTTATTTATTTGTGAGCACCTTTGTTTGTATTCTTTTGGAAAATTATTTAGATGTATCTGTTATCAGAAATTGTAACTCTTAGAGAGGACCTTTATAGAGTGGGAAAAAACAAACATTTACTAATTCACTTTAGTATAGGGCACAGAAAAGCCCTTTAGAAGATATTTTGTCCACGTATGTTGTATTTTGGGAAACATGAAGCTTATCAGCAAAAACACTCTATTTTAACTAGAGCCCTTGAGCCTGTTCTCACTAGGGCTTTTGACCTCCTGTGAAGATCTTGCGTGGTAGAGACAGGCAGTCGGGCAAGGCAGGCACTGTGCAGCGCTTGGGGCCTCATCCTGGCGAGGAAATGGGTAGTGCTCTGCTGCTGCTGAGAACCATGGAAGGAGCAAGCCTGGCTCAGTGCTCCGGCGTTGTTTGGAAACATGCTTGGCATTTAATCAAAAGAAATTGAGTGCTTGGTGCTTAACATGAGTGCAGTTTTTCTCTTGTTCTCAGCAATTTAAAGTTAACACAAATGAAAAGCTTAAAACATCTGACTAAAACCTCTGTTAAGCTAATTGAGATTTACTTCTTTGAGGCTTTTGATGCCATTGTCCTTTTTGTTCTGTGGTTTTCCAGGGAAGTGCTTTAGCTATAGACAAAAAACAAAGAAACATTTTAAGTCTTCACACTTAAAAGGTTTTATGTATATTCTTTAGTTACTATTTACTTGTTGCAAATTTGTCTTGATGTGGAAGAAAAAAAAAAAAAGCTGTTCCAAGTACTTTTTTTTTTCTTAACAAAGATTCAATCCTCTTTTTTATATTGGTTTTGCTGTTTTTCCTATCAACATTTAGTTCAAAGGAGCATTTCTAAGTACGCATGCAAAAAGCAGCTCTATTGTATAAAATGGAGATGTGTGTTTTATATGAGGAGTTTAGCGAACAATGCAAAGGTCAATTGTGTTGCTTGCTCCCCTGCCGCATGGTGGGGAGGGTGCATGAATGCATCCCTGGAATTCCACCGTGGGATCTGCATCTTTGAAGCTGATGCTAAAATTACTGCTTAGGCTCTTCCAAAGGCGGATACTGATAGAAGATTCAATGAAATCGAAGGTCGTCAGTCTGGTAGGCGTTGAAAGATACCTGGCTATGATACTATTTCTGATTTAATAAGGCGAATGGGAGGCTAGCCCTTTGTAATAATTAGGACTAATTACTGAAGAGGTGTTGACAGATGGGCTAAGAGGAAACAAACTGCCTTTATCCAGTGGCTTAGAGTCGGATTACTAGTCTTGTGTTATCTGTTTCTCAGAAAGTAGAAGCTTCAATCATTCGCTAAGTCTTCAAAGGGGAAAGGATCCTAACAATATACAGGATTTGGGATGAAACCATGAAAAACGTCTTTAACTCAAAATGGCTAAATTAATCCTCTTTCCGTAAATTATCATACTTCTAAAGTTTGAATTACAGATGGAGAATCTGATTATAGTCCTGAAAAATAAGTGAAATCAATATTGATGACTGTCCTGTTGTTGTTTGTTGCTCCTCCTGCTCGTGGAATAGTCTGTATCTGGTTCCTTGCTCTGTCAATTATCTTAATAGGAATTCTTTGTTTCCTTCTTTTGCTATGCTTGCCATCCATTTGAATAGAAATGACAAGGGAAAATGCCCTCTTTTTTAGTGTTTGCTTATAAACAGAATATAGATCTGTCAATCCATATGATAATTATTTAGCTGCTTAGGAGATCCGATCAGGTATTAGAAAATGTTACAAATTACACATCGCTGTATGTACTGAGAAACTAGTCATAATGTAGGATTCCCTTCTCTTTTCCTTTATGAGTTGGTGTCATCCAGGTCTTCTGTATGCAGTAAGTAGATGCCATTGTCCAATAGGAATGGAATTAAATAAGACATTCAAGGGTTAATACTTTGTCACTAGTATGAGCACTCAGTATGACTTACTTCAGGCAAATGATTTCAAACTCTAGCAATCCCCCATCTTCTCGAATGAGTGCTTTTAAGTGCATCTATTCCTCTTCTCCACCTCCATGTATAGGTCCTGTTTTCTGAGAAAGAGGAGATAAATATGGTTGCCTTGGGTAGCTTTTATAAGAAGAGGTAGTTTTCAATTATTTATTTACTTTTTAACAAAAGAGGCCTTTTAATTACTGTTTAAATATTTATAACAGTTTTATTGGGCTGTAAAATCAGTTATACTTTGATCTAGATTTTCTGTTTTGAGATAATAGTGCTGGTAAAAGTTTCCCTAATGAATTTGGTCAGAACATGACATAATCTGATTATTTGATGAAAGATTGACACTTCAGTTCCTGCCAGCATAAAAGTGCAGTACAATGAGGGGCTGTTGAGCACCAGTCAAAGGCTGCGAGTTCAAGTTCAGGTGCTGCAGAGTTGCTCAAACTTCCAAAACACGGTACTGAAACAGTTTTGTGTTTTTCATCACATTTTTGGTCAGCAGTAGCATATCTTGGATGAAAGGAGTGAATTCTGAAGTTACATATATAAAGTATATCCTGTTGCTTTTGTTTTATTTCTCTCCATTTGCTAAATAGTTATTAGTGTTACTGCTTAAACTGTTGGGAAACTGCTTGATCAAAACCTTGCAGGCATAGGAAGTAGGCCTAGGGACTGGGCATTGAGCAACATCAGTATTCAGCTGGTGTTGGACTCTCAGCCACATTTTTATTAACATCCCTTACGCATTTACCATTTAACTGTTCGATGTGTGATTACTCTTACGAGCCTACTACTTGTGTAAGACGGAGACAGAATTATGAGCTCAAACTAACATGAAAGAACAGTGATGAGTTTGTATCCAAAATGGAAGTTTGACTTCCACTGTTAAAATAAACATTTGTTTTATTTGATGTTCAGGCAATATTTGCTTTGTAAATGTCTCTTCTGTTTGCACTGGAATTATAGGGATTTTTATTAGATTTCTTGGACTAATTTGCTCTCTCATAGCTTGGCTTATTTAAATGGCATTTGCCTCTACTGTACTGGATTGGAATCTTAATGCACAAGTGGTGATACTATTGGTAATTATGCTTGAATTTTGAGTATTTTGTCCAAAAAAAAAAAAAAAAAACCCAGAAAAATCTCCTCCCACCAAACCTGCAAGAACTATGAATTTCAGGGACATTGATAATCAAAGAAACTTGAGGCTTTCTGACTGAAATGTCATTTCTACCTCAAGTGTGGCCAAAGCAAAATAAAATACAGCATTCCTAGTTACCTGTTTAATATAATATTCAAATACATTTTTGTTTTGCCATAGTTAACTCCAAACAGAAGTATTTATAAAGCAAGAAAAAAAGGGTTTTGTTCTTTTATTTCAGTTGAAGCTTAGATAGCCTAACACAAAATTACAATAGAGTGTCTTGTAAAACTTAATGAGATATTAAAATTAATGTGATTTTAAGAGAAGCATGAAAATGGCCTGTTTGGCCTCTATCTCCCTTACTGTTGGCAGCACCAGACCAGATCCTGAGCAAAGCTTGAAGTCAACAGAAATATCTCCAATTCTAACAGCTGTGCACATGCTCCTGCATATCAGAAATCAATTGATAAGTTACCATGTGATATATTTTTCTCACCACATGTTATATTTTAGAAGTTTTCCTAGAACTTCGTAGGCTTCCTAGAACTTTTTTCATTATGTAATATCATATTACCTATACATTTCTTTAACTCCAAAAATCCTTAAGTTGCTTTGAAGAAAAGAAGTATAGAAGACAAAATATCATCCAATGTGTATTGTGTTTCATGTTCCTATGCCCTGTGGGAGGAAAAGTAATAGAACAGACAAATAAATAAGCGTGGTGTTGAAACTGGCACGACAGTTTCTGCTGTTGCGCAACAGAACTGCAATCAATTTATTGTCTTCATTGGTCACATGCCAAAATAACAGTATAATATTATACAAGACTAGATTAATTAAAGTGTAATTAGAATGGAATAAATTAAATAATCATAAAAGTTTGTCATGGGAAAAATATGTGTTTAGAATTAATTAGTTTTCAAATAAAATGATATTTTAATTGCTCAGAGTTACAGAATCCGTAATTGCAGACATATAATTCTGGCCCAAATAACTTCAGTTGCTGTAACAACTTGATATATTCCTTCTCAGTCAATTCTTTTTAATAGTTTGTTACTAAACAAGATTATTGCAGGAAATGTCTGGAGGACGTTTAATTAAACCCGTGCAATGTAAGGGCATTATTAGCTCTTGGAACCAAAGGGTTCGTAGCTGATGCTGCACTAGGCAGCACCCCTAATTAAGGAGGATGGGCAGACAGATTGCCAGGCATAACTGAACTGAAGGGCTACTCAAAACAAGCTTTTCATGATCCTCGGCTTAGCAATTTTCTACAATGATTTATCAAGTGTGCATCTTTAAATTCATTTTTAGTCTGATGCCATGGTATAGTGAGACAGTTGTACAATTTTATATTCATTTATATTGTGCATTTCCACACTTTTTTTCAAGCTGATTTGAATTAGTGGTCTTGCATCTTGTGTTTTTGCATGAGCCCAATACTGAGTCTTTTAACCGGGCTACCATGTACTTTGTTTGCCTACTGGCCTTCTCTAACAAGGCTTTCTGTAGTTATATCATTGCACTTTGCCAAACAGTTAGTGCTTTCGGAAGGTGAAACAGATAAGTTTATTTTCCCTCATCTGCAAAATTAGCCGGTTTGTGAGGCACTAAAGTTTCATCATTCAACTGTGTTTTTCCTGTTACCATAATAGCTCCCATATTAAAAAACTAGTGCAATGCTGTATAAGATAGGCACTTTCATGTTCTCAGTCCCCGTATTTGTAGCACAAATGTATCCATGACACCTGGCTGTCTCCAGAATGTTTACTTCAGTAAGATTTGCAATGCTTAAGATGTTTAACTTTGTTTTAAAAAAATAAAAAAGGTCAACCAGCTGATAGCTGAAGGCAAATATGTCAGAATGAAAGACTGAAAAAAAATTATCAGTCTGACACAGTGGGAGTATTAGAATGATTAATGTTTATGTTAATTTATGGCTTTTACCCATTGATTAATAGCTTTTTGTTTCAGTGACCAAAGTGTGTAAGTGGCAATGAGATCCATATGCTAAGTCAGTATCTTTCAAATAATTACAGTCATTCTCAGATTTGTTCCCATGTTGAATCTATGTTTTCTTATGGAAAGTAATTATTGTACAGTGCCTTTTTAAAAAGTGCAGATGTAACTATTTCAAAGTGAACCTCAATATAAGTCTAGGTTTTAGCTATTTCTGGAGCTTACATGGTGATACTCATATATATTTTACTTGTCAACTTGTTTACTTAAAATCGTAATATAGTGTGGCTTAGTCTCAGTTGGAGGATGCTTAGAGACAAAAACGGTGCCCGCACTGTGAGGAGCCAATATGAGTGGAAGTTATTAAAGTGTGTTGCATTGCGTGATGGTTGTTAGTTCTTTTCGGTTCCTGTAAGATTGCTTGGGATCTCGTTAGTGGCAGATGAGCAATTTTATTTTCTCTCTGTTTATTGACTGTTACATAAAAAAAAAAGTGGAAACTTCTACCATTTCTTGTCTAACTGTCAGGAGAGCAGCTAAACTGGGGAGAGAACCAGAGTGAGGATGGACCCCTAATCACCTGGAAGTCAATAGGAATTGGACAATGGAAATTAGACTTTTGAAGTGTTTTTGAGTGCAAGCTGTCATTGTTACTAATTAATAACAATTTTAGGACCACTTAAAATGAAAGCTCTGCCAGCATTTTGTATTTCCAATCTGTAAGAAGTTCTTGTCATAATGTTGACTGTGGGGCAGCAGGTATATAATAAAAGTTGATAAAGGATTGTATAGCTAGGTCATATAAATCACTGCGTTCTCATTGACACTGATGTGTCTCTGATTAACAAGTTTCAAAAACAAGGTAATTTGACAGGTTTGACTCCATTCTTGATTTTATGTATTTCAGTGCAAGCATGCTATTCAATACATCCTGTCTGCTGCTTAGATTTTGAGTTCAGATATACAAACACATCATTGTGCACAATCTCTATTTTGGTAATCAAAAAAAGTAGTTAGCAATATGAAGAATAACCAATTTTAACACAAAGTGTTGGCTGCACTTCTGAAAATTAAGAGCCTTTTACTAATATAGTTTACCAATTAAATCAGACATTTCTACCAGTTTTAATTTCTACTTGAATTATTTTTAAATGCTAAATTATTTTTAAAGCTAGCTTTAAAGAAATCCTATAAATGTAACACAGTCCAGAACTGTATTGAGCATCAAAGATATAAAGTGGAACTTCCCATCAGAAGGGCGGTTGCGGATGTTAGGAGATGCTGAGTGAACATACTGCGGGGTCTGAACTGCACAGCCATCTCTGCAGCCCCTGCCACCTCTGGCCCTGTGGACAGCTGTCCCACTGTGTCATTTGGGGAGGCCAGCTGGAGCCACGGAGGTCCCCGGCAGACACATTACAGGAGTGGTTCTCTGGCCAGGGAGAGGGCATCACTGCAAAGCACAAATGTTTGTGGTGAGATAACCAGAATTGCATTTGGAAAGCTTAAGGTGTAGGGGCACCTGGGTGTAGGGCCCACTGTATTTTAACTCTGAAGATGGTAAATGTGACAGAACAAACAGCACTGCTTGCCTTGCACCGTTAATCTGATGGAGTCTTCTTGTTCCAGTGACTTGCTGTGTGTGGAAACCCCAGGCATGCAGTGCAATGCGCCCATGCAACACAGCAGGCAGAGACCTACAGCCCAAAATGTGAAGGACATAGAAACAGCCTGGAAATGAGGAAGAGCAAGTTATTGACATCTTCAACTCATTCTTTGCTCTGACTTTTCCTCTGGGAGGGTGGCACCTGGTAGACTAGGAATTCCTAAAAAATAACAGGGATTTTGTATATCTGGTGGTGAACACACCTGGATGTATTGAGTAATTTGCAGTAGTAATTGTCTGCACACCTGCTAGCTTTAGCCCCCAATCAGTTTGCTAGACATGCCCAGAGAGATTTATTTCTCCTCTACCTGAAAAAGCTCTTTTTACACACAAGATTTTATTTCAAATGAGGCTACAGAAAAAAAAAAAAAAAAAAAGGTCATTGTGATTTTTTGTCTTTGCTCAAGCCAGTGGTATCTCAAACTGAACTGCAAAGTTTGCTGCGGGGAGGGTGTTTGGATGATATTTTAATAGCAATTTGTTTTTGCTTCAATGTGTGATAGAAATTCAAGTGACAGGAGTGGGAACAGGAGAGTTGCTGAATTCTGCTGGAATTTTTCCTGTGGGAATCTGTTAATGTTTGTAATTCTCTGAGAGATTTTTCTAAGGTAATCCTTTTGACATTTACATATTTTAAATGACTCTCATTAAATAAAAGCTTAACTTTTTGATATCAAATGCTGAAGTGATGATACTGAAATACTATTGTATAGAAATTCAAATGGCTTGAAGATTATTCTAATTGCAACCTAAACAAAGCAAGTTTTGTGAAGGATATTAATAATGAATTATTCTTTAGAAGAATGTAATTTTGAAGGAGATTAAACTGTTTTGGCATATGGCAGAAGCATATTTTGCTAGACAAAACCTTTTTTAGTACCTAATGTGTCATACATGTAGCCCTTTGCTGATCGAAACACATATTTGAACAGCTGGATTTCTCCCCTCATTGCTCATGTATCAGTCTGCATGCAAGCCCTAGTGCTCACAGTGCACCTTGTCAAGAATACTTTGAGTTTTCTGTATCCCCTTGGAGTATAGATGAGATCCCAGAGGAGCAGGCAGTTACCAGCACAGGGAAGGCTAGAAGGAAAAAAGGGAAACATCTTAAAAAATAAGAACATAGTGATGAAGTGCTGCATCTCTTACCTGTGATACCTTCTTGCAACTAAACAGTGACATGAGCAAAACAATTCATACCCTTCAGGGTCCCTTTGTAGGAAGCAGGAGCCAAAAGATGTGGGTATCCCAGGGACAAACGTCACAAATATTTTTCACTAAAAATACTTCTAAGTGGAACTTTGTTCTGTAGATTTTATTTTGCTAGTTCAAGCCCTTGAGCAAGATTTTGCTCTCAGACCAGCCTAAATACTAAGTAAATTCACTTAATTAAATTTACTTACAGATATTCCCAGTTATAACAAGAATGGATTGGTTTCCCTGAGGCTAAATGGAGTTAACAAGAAAATAAATGTTGTGCTAATTAGAGAACTCATTTTTAAACACCTGGGGTGAAACTTCAAAAAGTCCTAGAGATTTAGGATTGAAAGTTCATGTGAAAAGGAGTCTCAGGCTTCTAAGTTGCTTAGGCTCTTCGGAAAACTTAACCCAGGGGCTTTAACCATCACCCGGTCATTACCTGTAGTGTGTTTGAAGCTGCCTGCTTAGCAAAGCACTTTGTAACCATTACCTGTTAGTATCATTGTACTAATATGTTCTTTATCCCTTTGAGTGGGAATACTGAGCTACCTCTAGAGTTGAAGGTAGCTTCAACTAAATGTCTGTGTCGTACATTGGAGGATACATATATCTTAGCAGAAGCACATGGGTTCCTTCTCAGACTTCTAAAGCACCACTACACCAAACTATTTTTTCCCCTTCATTCTCATGGGATTTTTGGCTGCTTTAGACACCCAAGAACTTTTAATAAAAATGTTAGTCTTTCAAGCTCATGGATAGAGAAGGCAGCCTGGACACAAATTTATAATTATGTAGGTCATCGCCTTGGGCCCAAACTACTGTACCACCTGCAAGGAGAAAGGTGAGACACTCCGTACTGTCACACAACCACTCATCTGCCAACTGGCAACAAGTCACTTCGTACACACAACAGAAAGTGACATGCATTTAGCATTAAACACAGTTCCCAGAGTGGTATATCAGATTAGCAAAGCAAAAAAGGAGGCTGAAAGCAGGGAAAATTCACCTCATTTGTTATAGCTCAAAAGTGTGTATACAGTTGTTATTTGTTTCCTACATCTAGTCTGAGGATCTTTTGAAGTATTGTCCTTGTGAAGACATGCTTTAGAAGCGTCTGTTTCGTGCCAGCTAAAGCCCTCCCCACAGCCACGCACACACTCGCTGTCTGTCAGCAAAAACTTCTGTGTCAGTAATTAGAAAAATGCTATTAAAAACCTGCCTTGTAATCCCAGATAGCCTCTGGGTTGGCTCTGTTCTGCTCCATTCCTTGCACAGCAGCCCAGAGAGGGGCACTGCTCCTCTAGCTATGCTATTTATGCAGTTCTACAAAGCATCATTTTGAGGGCAGTAGGATAGAGCTGTCGTGTCCCAATGAAGTGCTCTTCATTGATAAAAACTCGTTCTAAGAGGCAGGCTAATAACAGAGGTGAAGCGCGTCACAGACAGGCACCTGGGAGCTGGATCTCAGCACGGCGTGAACCTGTACAGCATGTAATCATCTAGAAATATACTCCATCCTGTCATGAGTCTGGATTATCAGACATATCATAAAACAAATGAGTCAGGCACTAAAACATGAGGGTTATCCACGGAGCTCATTATTTTCATACATAATTACACAGTGCTACTGAGGGAGAACTGTACATTATGCTGAAAAAATCTATTTCATCACTAGCCCTAAAAGATAATTTGATTTAATTAGAACCTATAGATACCATAGTGATTAGTGATCTATAAAACTACAAGTTAGATCTGGATCTCTGATTGCAAATGAGTGGCAATGGCCAGTACTTTCATTAAACCCAATTCAAAACCTGATGCTGATGTGAGGTGACAATTAAAAATTGAGCTGTTTTAATTTACTCTGTAACTTGTAACTCTACTGCTCTATTCTGATTCTTTGCAATTCCTCTGCTTTGAACTAGCAGGCAGATAGCTGCTGCTCTTCTACACAATTTAGAAAACTTTTTTTTAATCTGGTCTAACATGAATGCAAAAGAATGGTGAGAGTTGACATCTGGTGTGACTAAGCTGCACTTTCCAGACTATCTGAACACAAGTCAGGAAGGGAGAAGCATGGCTAGCAGTGTCTCACGGTAAGCAGTGAAGGCAGCTTTTGTAATGGATATTGTGATGTATTTTCCAGTGAATTGCCAGTTTTGTTTACAGTCATAGGAGCTGCTAGCTACCTGGCCCCCACAGAGACCCAGAGGGTCATATGCAGCTAGCGGGCACAAGAGAGATCTGCTGTTGCCCTTCCTCTTTGCAGGCAGATCCCGTAGAAGCATCAAGGGTGCTAAGTCAAATGGTCTTTTTTTCTGTTGCGAAAATATTTTGTGAAGATGCCAGGTCAGTAGGAGCAGGTCTAATCAGTTCATACAGACTATTCCTGTTAGTTCATAGTAAACTGTGCTTCAGGTTTCACAAAAGCTGCATGCTTTCTGATAAATACTTGTCTTGCTCTGTGCTGACTTTGGCCCATATTTAAACCAAAAACAGAGAGCTGAAAGTATCCATTTCCCTATTGCTCCCTATTGTTTTCCTATTTGTAGGAATACAAACCTCTGGAATAAAATGTTTAACACAGCAGCCACAATGTTAGGGTGAAATGTTGCATTTCTTTTTCCAACAAGGAAAGAAAATCAGATTAATGAGAATTCTATGTAAAAATCATTATAGTTGTAATCTCATTGGAAATTCTTTTCAGCTGATACAGTCACTGCCATGCTTTCCTCTAAATGACTGTCAGAAATGGAATTAATTTGGAGGGGGAAGACTTGCCAAGGGGCTAAGCAATAACTTGCTCACTAAATTTCTGAGTATCCAGCATCCTGTAGCTCTTACTTGTTGGTCCACTTCGCAGCATGGAGAGTAGCTGAATACTTCATACTTACAAGTATGAGAGGTGCGTCTGCACGGCTGGCTTAGCAGCCTTGCAGATTCGGAGATGCTTGGTCAGTACGTGTTAGGAGGAAACACTTTATGCAGAACTGTTTGGCAAATAGAAATAACATCCAATAATGGCAATTCAGATGGAAAAGGACTAGAGAATGCCAATGTTCTGAGCGAAATAAATGTAAAACTGTAGTTTCACTTCAGGCTGTCTTACCCTCTGTGTTATCTGTCTTCCTCTCTCTTCCCCAGTTCATTGCTCTGATGGCGCTGCCACCTCCGGACCCAGAGTTTGTTCTAAGAGGTACCAGTGCTGCAGTCCACACACTGCATTTTTCCTGTGGAAGCCAAGATCATGATGTCCCAATTCTTTTCTCTGGGTAAGTAAATCTTTTATCAGGAATTACAATTAGTTGAGTATCATATAGAAATTTCCTTTTAAAACAAAGTGTATTGTTTAGATAAATAATACCTGTGAAAGCAAGAAAATGCATGATTGGTGATGGGTGTGTTATCTGTGTACATACAACTTCAGTTTTGAAGAAAGAAAAAAAGGAAAAGCATCAGACAGTGGTATAGTGGTATCAGGTTGTGTGTAATGGTAACACTAAATACCTTCTGTTCCTACCACCAGATCTGAGAATGGTTTTGTCCATGTCTGGAACCTGAAAACACGCAGAGTGGACACAGCCCTGGATGGACATGGAAGAAAGTCTGTCTACTGGGTGGAAACGATGGATGCTAAAGACAGGCTCCTCAGGTTGGTGAAGCAGTTAAAAAAAAAAAAAAAAAAGAAGAAATTAATTTTGTTTATGTAATAGATTTCATTAAAAAAGACATGTGTTATTTCTGGAGTCACCGAAAGTCTCAACACAAGTCTCAACACATACAGAAAATGCACAAAAATAGAATGATCGATTTGTTTGATACATCTGTGACTACATCATGTCTGCTTGGGGTCTGCAGTGTCTTTTATTACTGCACTGAGATCAGGTGAGGTCTTTGGGAAAAACAAATGCACTTGGATCAGAAGCTGACAAATACTTCACAACTGGTTTCCAGGAAAGACTGGATTTAAAACAAAGAGTTTATAAGAAGGGAAAAGAGGGGAAGTGAGGAAGGAAGAGGGGAATCAGAGATGGAGAGTGGGAGGCAATGAAAATAAGCAGGAATTCCAAGTTGCATTTCTTTGCCTTATTGTTCTCTTTTCGCAAGGGAAGGTCAGGAAGATTTGTGTATTTTGGATTACACAGGTGATCTAGAGTAGAGCAGATGCCAGAGCGTCTGTGTGACTTGGAGATGTTCTGACATGCTTATCTAGAGAAGACATCTCTTATAATATACAGTGGAGCTCATTAGCATTTATATATGTTATCTGCTTAAGTATAATTATCAACTCTCTCCCCTATAAAATCATACTGAATGAGTATTGCTTCTATAATTATAGGGTTTTTCCTTTTCACCTATTTTTGCTATATATTTATAACAGTTCACATAGCAGCGTAATTTTAGGAAAGCAGTTACCTGTATTTTTATTTCTCTTCTCTAAAGCTAAGTCACAACAATTTCTTGTAGTACCGTGTTGTATGTATGTCCAGTGCTGCTCGTGTTTTGATATTTTGTCACTTGAACAATAGATGAGAATTTCTCCATTGACGTTGATGTCTCAATAGTCTGTAGATTTGTGTCTACTTCTGTTTTGGTTTCATATGTCTGTCAGGTGATACTGCTAATTAAAATGATGTATGGATAGGTTATGTTTGATGACTCCTTATTCCAGGTGATAACATGAGGACAGGTATCCTCTGCTACTGTAGTCTGGATTGAAACAACTGTAGCTTCTGTACAGTAGTTGTTTGTTCTGGGTAACTGGAATCACGTCAATGTGTAACAGTAGAAATTCTACCTCTCTCCTGGCCTCCTCAGTCTCACTGTATGGGCCCAACACACAGGCTTTTCTGTGGAGTGGAGAGACGGGCAGAAAAGTTTCTGCTTGAGATGCCCCCACACATCTGTGATGCAGCCCCAGCCCCGGCACTGCATGGATGCTTCAGCCATAATATTCCATTATTTAATTCAAGCCACTCATGATATTACTTATTCCTCTCTTCTTATTCCTCCACACACATATGACGGTAAGAACCCTCCATGCCATCTCTGTAACTGTGGGTAGTTGCCCACTGAGTAACTGCAGATTTTTATTTTAATGTTTCAGGTGGTCTTTGTTGTCCTGCTATTTGTTTCTTTGAGTTGTCAACATGCCTGATATTTGTATTACACTGCTAGGGTAAAAGTGCTAAGTTAGCTGTAGTCTGTATACTTTGGGTTCTAATCCTTTTAAATTAGATATCATCAATGCCAAAATGTAAGTATTCACAAATACTTGCACATAAAAACAGGATTACTGTGTATGATCAAGTCTGTCTTCCTAAAGAAACGTGGTTTCCTGGGATAGCAGAGTATCTAACAAGTCCTCCCTCCTCCTAGTAGCTTTTGAACCTGTTGGCAAGTTTCACAGTCAGTAAAGGGTAGAGGTCTCAGTGCCAGTGAGTTCTCACACATTTCATAAAAGACCCTATTAATACCCCAATAAAAGGAAAAATTGTAAGACTTAGTAGAAGTCAAGGACCCATCTTTGAGAGCTTACCTATAGGAAGGCAGGTTTCCTCAGTCCGCTGCTCACAGAACAACTTGTTTTGTTGTTAAAGTCAGGGTCGTGACCAAAGGATCTGCCTGTGGGATTTAGCAGAAGGACGGACTACAGTGACGGATTCTGTTTTCACGGAGAACGTGGGATTCTGCCGATGTTCTCTGTTAAAGGTGGCCCAGGGGCGCTGGCTAATGGCCATGGCAACCAAGTCCCTAGAGGAGGTAGGAAATATCTCTTTTTCTGGTGTTTGGCCATGGGTTGCTTTAGTTTCTTAAATGAGATAGTGCAAAAGGGCTGTCAGATACTCTGCAAAAGAGAAGGTGGGACAAAACCTTTTAGGGTTGCTCGCTTTACCTGCCAGAAAGATGACCTAGTTATCTAATTCCTGTGCTAATAACAAACTGTCCCAGGTTTTGTCTGACATTTCAGTATTTGCAGCTGCTGCTGCTGGCCTTTCCTGTGCAGGAGTTTCCAAAACTCCTCTGGTGCTGCTGCTGAATTCTGCTCGCGAGATCTATCTAACTTCCTCCTGGGGAGCTAATGGTCAGAGAGTCTGTCATCAGAGAGAGACGCTCATCCTGCAGACGCGTCTGCTGGGAGAAGGGCAGGGTGCAAGTGATTTGTAATGTGCTGCGCGGTCTTTCACCCCCGCTAATTCTTTAACTGGTACATGGCCGGAAGGAGCTGGATGATTCTCAGCTACCAGAGATTCGCTCTGTGCAAGATGGTTGCAGGCTGCATTTTAGTTCCTTCTTGATACCTCCACACCTACTACCTGTTATCAGAGCCAGCATTAACTGACAGCTTTTGGGGGGGGCAATTTCTACTTCTGTTTTGTAGGGATCATGTTTTTGTTTTCTTGGATAGACTATTTATGGTTATCAGACTAAATTAAATTAATCAGAATACCAAAAATAAGAATTAAATGAATGAAATATTGTACCCAGTTGCAAATTATTCATGGACATAAAAGGCCAAATATTTTTCTAGATTTGAAACTGAGAATTACATTGTATAGATACAAAGCAATATGTGGGAAGAGTGCCTGAATTGCAAGAGAATATGAACTTTTTATTATTCAGAAGTTATGCACACATTTAAACACTTTGCTGGATCACTGCCAGAATGTTCAGCCTTTTGTAGGATGGAGTAAGTCAGTAAACACAACTGTTGTGACCAGTAAGTACAATCATTGTAAGTCACATGCCTTGATCGAACAAAAGAGCTGCATCCATTTTACAGCAGCGTTCTGTAATATTTAACTTAAAACTGAAAGTCCATTTTGGGTCAGGCAGGAAAAGGTTATACACACATGTGTTTTGTTAGTGAAGAATTAAATAATCATCTAATCTAAATAGAAGACATTTACCCCAATGTCTTTTCCTTCCTTCGACTCATCTCTATTTTATTTTTGCTTGTAACCTTGGGCCACGCAAATGGATAGTGATTTGCTGTCTCCTGAAGTAAAGGAGTTCTACTCCATGTATGAACATTTACATTAGACTGTGTCAGGATTCCATAAATTCACATAAGCTCCCATAATATATAGTGTTTCCAGATAGGCAGCACTGTGTGAGACACAGTACATTTGCGGCTTATGATTAAAATTAAGACTTAATAAGTGTTTATGCTTGGCTGGTGCCCAAAAAAGAGTAATTTTGTCTTAAAGCAGGTTCAGTCCATAAATAATGAGATCTGAACAGGCATTTATTTGTTCATGATTGCATTTAAATCACCAATTATGAGTTACATGCACTTTTCTTGCCAATTTGCCAGAAACATGTTAAAAGCTTTATTAATGTGAAAAAGAAAAAGGGTGTGTTTCCTTGTGGCCAGTTTTAGCCACCCAGGAACACTATTAACCCCAGGCAAAGGCAAATCTTTCTCCTATTAAGCAAAACCAATATAAACACAGAACTTCAAGTTTTAGGTTACAGTTGTCAGAATATATGAAATAGTATTTATTTCTAAGGCTTAGTTGCCTCTAACGTAGACAGTCTCTGGAACTGTCAGTCTAGCACAGGCAGATCATGCCCAACTGCCTTCTGCAAAAAGCTCTTCTCGTGTTTTTTTCCTTTGTTCTTGGCAAGCCCAACTACAGCCCTTATATCAGTTCCTCCCTTTGAATTAAGGTTAAGCAAAGGAGTGTTTTCTTCCAACCTGCAAAAGTGCATTTTTCACAGTGATACCTTTTCTTTTTGTTATGTAAAGTTGCAGTGTCAGTCTTTTTGTTCCTGGGATATAGTAGGTAAGGTTCTTTGGGGAGCTAGTGAGGACAGATGCTAGATGAGAGCAGGTCATCATATTTACAGCCCATTTCCTGGCATGGCTAACTACATTACTATGTTGATAGCAAGAAAGTTGCCAAGCAAAAAAAAAAAAAAAAAAAAAAAAAAAAAGTTAAAATCATAGCTCCAAAAAACCAAATTCCCAGATGATCAAGGATCAAGATTTGCCCTGATCACAGGTTTCATCCCTGCATTGATGGTTCTTTGTTGCAGTCCCCATCCCTCAAAATCGGAGAGCAGTTTCCTGTTGCACTGCTGCCTGGCTTTGGGAGACGCTCTGTGTGTTGTGCTTAGCGCTCTGTGGCCTCGCAGTGCTGGAGTGCAGGTGCCTTTGGCAGGCTGGCCGACACTCCCTAGAAATAGGAAGATGTTCTGGCCAGCTTGGAACCAAGGGTATGGGACTGGAAAGCCATTGCAGCTGCCGGAGCCTTGATTGATGGCTCATCTCAGATGCTTGAGGAAATGCACGTGACTGGGACTGTCCAACAGCAAGATTGGGCCTTTGCACATGCTGAAATAACCCAGAATATCTCATGATCCTGGATTTACCAAATGTTTGAAGTCCTTTAATTTTATGAAAGAATGCAGGCAATTGTTTATTGAATTCAAATAAAAGATCGCCCCAATGATCTTAAGTATGCATTTGAGGAACAGTGATATGGAAGGAAGTATTCCTGGCAGCGTGTTTTGATACCTAAGAACTTCACTTTCTCCATAGTTACCAGCTCAAGAATAAGCCCAGAGCAAAATGCTTCTGTGTCAGTCAAGCAACTCAAAACCTGCCAGTGCCAAATTGCAAAGGCAACCTCCACTGATCCAGCCTGCCATCATCCCGAGCTCGAGGGGAGCTACTTCCTTGGCAGAGGAAAGACTTGCCCTTTGCTAAAAAAGAAATCAGATCCATAATTCATCATCATCAGAACAAGCAACAGTAGAGGCTGCTATGCAGTCAGCAGGTATTTGATGTAGTATTGCCTGACCTATTCAGAGTAGGGTCAGGCAATATTGTAGTAAAAATACCTGTATGTCAGCAGTGCTCCAGCCTGCATTAGCAGAGAGTTCTTAGATTTAAAATTTGCTAGTGCAGAGTCGGACAGGAAATAAATATTTACCTTAAATATAGGCAGTGCCTATATATCCACAAAAGCGCTCTATTACTGTGGCAGAACAGAGGAGATAAGGCAAGTGTCCACGACTGCAGAAACTTAGCAACAGAGGTGGAAAAAGTGGAGAAGGAGAGGAGAAAAAGCAGGGAAGTGATTTTTAGATGAAGCAGCCTGCAGTGTAATCCACCATATGAAAGAAGATTTTTTAAGATACAGGTGAAAGAGCAGAGGGGAAGAAGAGGATATGTTATATTCTAGCCTTTTTTTCTGGTCTTCCACAAAACAATGCGCTTATTTAGATATCTGTGGATTACTCTACAGATACAACTTAACTTAGATTCTCCAGTTTCCTCTAGATAGAGTTTTTACTGAAATAGCCTAATCACCTTAAAAGACTTCTGTTTTTAACAGCAGAATTTTGAACTGGAGCCTGACCAAATACTCTTGTTTTCCTGATGTCAGGTTCAGGTTTTGGAGCTGCCATCCAAGATGTCAGTCTGTACCTTGAAGCCAGAGCTGGGTGCCAAGCTGGGCATGCCCATGTGTCTTAAGTTATGGCAGGTAAGGCAAGAGCGACAGCTAATTGTGAAATGTTTTCCCTGTGATTCATTTTATATGAAGCACATGAATCTTTCTTCACATGAATTTTGATTTATTATCAAACCAATCAAGTAATTATACTATTAAAGGGGGGAAAGATTTGTGAACATCCTTAATGTAACTTGCAGAGCTTTCCAAGCTTTAATGGAAGATTTGCTAATACCCAGGGAAAGCTTCATATCCTTAGGAAAGATAGGGTTTTTTTTTTTTCCTCCCCCACCAATCAAGAATAAAATGAATGACTTACCAAAGCCAGTTGTTTGATACGGTTTCTTGCTGCATTAAGAAGTGATTGGGTTACTTAAAAACAGTGGTTTTAATGGCAGGTTGCGTTCACTTCAATGCCCTCAGGAGGAGGAAGTACTCCATGAACATTTCTATTGCAAGCATGCAATAGTAACAAAATACTGTTGCTGTATTGGCTTTGGACAAGTGAGTAAATAAAAGTACTTCTTGCAAAAAAAAAGCAGGATATTTATAAAATAATGTATAAAGGGTCCTAATGCTGAAATACAAGTAATAAAATAAGGGGGCAGTAAAGAGAAGGAGTTTAACTCTCCTTGGCTCTACATCATACAAGAATTGCTGGTAAAGCTGATCCCTT
This sequence comes from Crypturellus tataupa, assembly GCA_034781795.1. Lineage (NCBI taxonomy): Eukaryota > Metazoa > Chordata > Aves > Tinamiformes > Tinamidae > Crypturellus > Crypturellus tataupa. The sequence continues at coordinate 1,110,725 of JAWLRI010000869.1, read as the reverse complement.
ATTGTAACCCTTCTGCCCACATACCCTTGTGGGTCTGCAGCACCATCAGAGCCATTTCAAGTGTGTTATTCCAGCAAGCTCATCTGAACACTTCTATTTGATACAGTTGAAGGAAGTCCTTATGAGTCAGTTATGAATTTGAGGCCTTAGGGTCTTCACTCCAGGTCATGAATGATCTGAAGCCCAGAGGAATTAATTTGCTGACCATAAAAATGTTAGGACAGGCCACACTAAAAACTAGAGAAAAATCAGAAGACAAATTAAAATAGAAAGATTAGGCTTTTATTACACAGGAAGCTCCTTCTAAAAATGCAATCAGTGTTCAGTACTCGGTGAAATGAATGTGGCTTTCTGTCTCTTGGACTTATTTTAATACAGTGAAGATAACTGAGGAAATGTTCAGTGTTAGAAAATATTGTTGCCTGTACAGAAAGTTCACTGTCTTGCCACATTTTCTACATACATTAATATTGCTATTCCCCTAGGAAGCAGAGCAGGTGCAAGGACTTAATTTTATGTAGTTTTTAATTTTGCTGCCAGTGGGGATAAAGCAGAGGACTGGGAATCGGAAGAGCTAAACTATTCCATGCAAATTCTGGCTTTGGGAAGTCACCATATCTTCCTTGGCCACAACAACAGATAATCATGTACAGTCTCACAGCTGTATTTGCCCCCTTCGCACGTGTACAGCTGAGTTAAAATCAGGGGTGGATGAATACTTTTGAGAGGCAAATAATTACACGGGATACACCAATGTTTTGCTCTGTTCTCTGTTTTGTGGTCTAATTGCAAGCGGGTGCCTGAGTAACCATAAAATCAGAAGAGCCCAGGCTAGCACAGCTGCACCTCTCCCTGAGCAGGAGTCCAGGATTTATTTGTACATTACTGCATTGGGCAATATAGACATATGCAGAAGACGAGCACTTCCCAGCGTGTGGCTTGTGGGCTACGTGTTGCCTAAGAGACCATTTGATGTTGCTTATGGTGCAGTAAATTAACAAGTTGAAACAGTGGCTGACATGGAGGGAGAGCCGCATAATGGGCTGAAGGAAAGAAGCCTGCTGAGGGTTGTCGTCCAACACGTGTCCGGGGGGCTGCTCCATGTATCTTCATATTTTCCTGCCCAAGAAAAGGAAAAAAAAAGGAACCATTTATCAGTGAAACAATAGAATTTACTAGCAATGGCCTGAATTAGAAACTTTGTTGCAGAGTGGGAGGAAATTGAGGCTTAATTCAGACTTGTGGATTAATCCTCCCTGGCTTCTTCTAAGCTGTTAAAAAGCTGGCATCAGTGCATTTGGTTGGTCTGAGATCACTTTTTATTCTCATTTTACTAGATCCGTGCTTAAAAGTATCAGTTAGTGCATTTTTTTTTCTTGTGAAGGTTCATATTGTTAAGTACTTTGTCCCCTGAGCTTCACACCTTCCTGCTCTTACTAATCGGGTGGGGTAGCATTTGCAAGAGTAAGGAGAGGCTTCCCCTAAAGTTTTTGCACTCCCTGGGGAAGGCATCATGTTGCGTAATGGTGCAAACAAAATAATTCAAAAGGACTAATACATGTAGAAACTGGAAATGCCAAGTTATTATTTTATATAAACTCTAGCAATTATTCCTGCTGAGTTGACAGCCGATCACCTTTTCTTCCTCCCTTGACAGTTATCCAAATGCAACAGTAAAATGTTCTACTTAGGAAGAGCAGTGATTAATTTTTTAAAATTTCCCATGAAATCAGAACATGAGTGGTGATGATCTTCCTCCAAAAGTGTCTGTTATTAGCAACTGAAGGAAGTAGACTGTTGTAATCCATTGCTTTTGATAAGTCCAGGCATCCGACTGAACGCCCCCGATCTTTCAGTCAGCCTTTGCTGGGTAATTTCAATTACGTGTACTTATTAAAATATTGCACTTCCTATAATTTGGGAAAGTCAGGAGCGAGATGTAGGGGAGATCTTCATTTCAGAGAAAACATTTTTATTTTATTTTTAGTTAGATCAATCTCAGATCACACCTGCAAATTGCTGTTTTTCAAATCTCAGCTAAGACACCCGTAGTAGAAAATCCCGCGTTTGAGCCCGGCGTCCCGCCTGCCGCGGTGCCCCGGCTGCCTCCTGCCCTGGGAGCGCCGCCCGGCAGCCGCTGCCAGGGAATCTGCCCTCCTGCCCCTACCCAGCAGAGCCTCTTCCCCTGGCTGATGAAAGCTGCAGCTCACACAGAGCCCCAGGGCTCCACAGGAGGCTTGTGCTTGCAGACGACTTCAAGTAATTGATTTTTTGGTTTGCTGCCCAAACTGGGGGCTTTTTAGAACTTAATTGAAGAACTATGAAATATTTCATTTTTCTTTGAAGCTGTTACCATGTATTGCATATAAATATACAAATGTTTCTTTCACTCAGATTTTTTTCTCCTTCCTCCCAAAAGAAAAAGATATTCTTCATTCAAAATGCCTGATGATATAACATTAATTTGCAAATATTTGATATATATTTTTGACCTATAGTTTATGATTTTAGCAAATCAGAGATTTGTCAGAAAGCTCCTGCCCAGTTCTGGCTGAGAGCTGCTTATCACGTGGGCCTTTTTTCTTCCCCTTTGTAGCCAGAGTATGGGCCGTGCTTTTCCAAAAAAAAAAAAAAAGATCTTAAGGGAAGAGTCCTGCAGGATCCCATGTGAGACAGTACGGCTCAGAGGGAAGATGCAGGAGATTTCCCTTTGGCTTCCTCATTTCAAGGGACAATTTTATACCTTGCTCAGTGAGGTTAATTTCTCAGTTAAACACTTCTTTAGGCTGGATAAATCCAAAGAAGAACGTGAGGCTTTTACCTAGACCACCCATCTCTTGTTAGTTTAACTCCCCCCTAGAACAAATAATAACCAGTGTGAGAATAGTCTGGACCATTAAAGAGATTGAGAGCCTTTGACCAGTGCAGGTTTGCCTCACTGACAGCCAGTCAGTTCAAAAGAACCCCATTCAATAATCCAGTGACAGTAAAAATTCTTTCTAAACATCCTTTAATTTTTTTTTTTGAATTGAATACAAAACAAGGAATCCTGTAGTATCAGATGGTGTTGAAGAAGAACTGAATAACCTAACAGATGCATTGTTAGGGTAAGATGTCCCTGTGTGAGGTAGCTGCAATCCTCAGATCTATTTTGGTGTCTTTTCTCCTATTAAAAACATAACTGGCACTAACAGATGCCAGTTTTAGTTGCTTTTCATTAGGGATTTGCATCTTCACTCACATAACCAACCAGTTACTGCCTATAGGGTCATTAGTCTTTTGGTTGGAGCAATGATGAATATTTTCCTTAAGTGTGACATGTAATCCAGTAATGTTCCCTTCTCTGAGTTATTTCAGAGGCTTAAATAAATTAGGTGTCTGCCCAGGGTGCCATGGCCTTTGGCCTGTGACATCGTTAATCAAAATAGCTCTCAATTGGTTACAGTGGGACTCAGGCGCCCGTTAACCCCTTGGTGACTTGCCCAGAGATTCTCTAAGAGAGGTTCAGTGTCTCTGTAAGCACTGCCAGGCGCTGGGGTAAATGATCTGTGTCTGTAACCTCACACTTGGCAAAGTGAAACTAGGATCTCTGTGCACACGACTTCCTTCAGTATCCATGCAGTTTTGTGTAGCATGATTGCAACTCAGTTGCTCTAAGTAATATTCTCAGGGAGCACAACTGAAGTTTAGGCCATGAAGTAGAACTTCCGAGGACTTCAGACTTCAGGCACAAGGATTTTGTTCAGGTGATGCTGAGGATGCTAGTTTGGATTTTCAGTGTAAAGTATTTTTATATATTAACCCCCTCCCATCTCTCTCTATATATGTATTTATATTAAAAACATGAGAGTGTCAGCAGTTGCATAGTAATATTTTTATGTAATAATGTCTTTAATGGTTGTACTGATTTTCAGACTTCCAACTTTTCACTGCTATGCCAGTCAGCATTTTCTTTTTCTTTTTTTTTTTTTTTTTTGGTGCTTGGATTGAAATGTAATTGTGCAGGAGAATTTTCCTAACAAACTCTTTACTTTTTATGTTTCTTGTTCAGCAGGACTCTGGTTCTCAACCTTGGCTTCTGGCTGGCTATGAAGATGGATCAGTGATCCTCTGGAACCTGTCAATGGGAAAAGTTTGGAGCCAACTTGTTTGCCATCAGGAGCCAGTGATGAGCCTTGACTTTGACTCGGAGAAGGCCAGAGGGATCTCAGGCTCATCTGAAAAGGTGCTTAGCATCTGGAGCCTCAATGAGCAACAGAACCTCCAGGTCAGGATCATTGGCCCTCTAGTGTCATTTATCCCACTTTGCACTAACAGTTTGATAGACTAAAAAAAATATTTAGTCATGAAGAGGAGTTGTTGCAGATCTCTAGCTAATTAATCACAGACTGGTTAGAATGCCTATGCTATGTGACTCGACTTAGCAAAAGATGGTGAGGATTTAAAAAAAAAGAGAAAAAAACTTCTCTCACATGTTTCTGGTTTTACCAAAGTTGCAACAGGCACACAGGCCTAGCATTACTCAAGCCATTGCCTCTACATCTTCATTTATCATGTTAGTAGTATCCAGCCCTCGGAATGTCCTAAACATTATAAATGAGTTATAAAAATGAGAAACAAAGGCTTGCTTTTCCAAAGGTTCTGCTTGGATGGATAGAGCTTTCCTTCCATTGTAAGAAAGGCAGAAATATTCCATGATGTAGTTCACAAACTAAAAGAGAAGGAGTGATTCAGATGCCCAGCCGTCACCAAGAGGAAGTGTGGCTTTGGCAGCCAGCTTCCTTTGACATCTTTGAGAGTCCTAATCTGAGACAGGAAAAATAAGTATCAGTTTGTGTGTGAGCTACCTATACCTGAAGCAGCTGGTTTAGGAGGAGGACTTATAATGAGCAGTTCAGGGTGCGCTGCTGAATGGCAATAAACATTGCTTAATCTAGACAGCCTCAGTAAGTGCTGAGGAGTTAAGTAGGTTTTAACTAGGTGTGGAAATTAACTACGTAATTAAAAGCTCATGCAAGTAAAAATTGCCCCTACACAGCCTTCCTCTGCTGAGTAGAACCTTTTCTGATACAGGAGCTGGCCCTGGATGCACAAAGATGAGGCTGCTCCCAAAGCATCCTTGAGAAGGCAGGTGCTAGATGTAGCAATTCATGGTAAAACAGTAACTGTTCTTCCAGCTTGCAGATTTTGTGGAGATCTTTTAAGTAGTGTAGCGAGTTAATGCTGTTTCTGACAGGAGTTACAGGAAGAAAAACATGTGCCAGGACATTTAACAATGGCTTAGCGTGCAGGACTGCTGGGAAGACACACGGCTTGCTAGGGATCACCTCAGAATGAGCCTGTGCATATGGTGTAAACACTCGCATGAAATGACATTGAAACACTTCTCACCAGACCCTAGGCAAAACCTTGAACTTAATAATCCGTAAGACCCAAGGTAAAAGAGGTTTTCTAGATTCTGAATAGGTAGTGAATATTTTACCTCTGCTTCCTGTGGCAGCTTCTCTCTGTCACTACAGGCACATGCCTGTACCTAGAGATAGGAGTCCTCAGCACAGAGAAGCAGAGGGTGAGCAGAAAAATCTCAGTAAGAAACATGGTTTTCCAAGGCCAAGCTTGGAAATTACACGTTTCGTACAGTTTCGAATGCTTTGTATTAGAGGGGAAGCTAGTCCTTCGTATTCATTATAGCTTTTTTTTTTCCAAAGTTCATGGTAGTCCAATAAAGAAAATCCATATGCGTATGCGTTACCCGCAGCACATTTCAGCTGTGCATTAACTGTAGTGCAGGGGTACAGGTATGGCTCACGAGAAGAGGAAATCCTCAAGTTGTTCACCTGGGGTCTTCCAGGTATTGTTTTCCACAGAGCGCTCGCATACCTGGGAAATGCAGGGTTAGTTACAGCTTCAGCACGTGGCACTGAGAGTTTTTTCTCAAAAAAAAAAATTAAATGCCAAGTATTCTAAACCATAAGTATAGTTTCTGTGCTTCATGGATAGTGTGAACTCCATAATAAAATGTGTCTCTTACACAAGCACTAGAAATTCTCAAGGACATAGATTAAGAATTTTTTTTCCACAATTGCATTAATAATATAAACCAGATGGGGATTTTTTCCCTGACATTCCAGGTACCTGAGGTAATGGTAGACGTTGGAAAGCCACTCAGTGGCACATTATTTTTATTCTAAACGTTTTAATAAGAAAACGTGGTGCATAGCTATCTGCTGTTGGAGAAATAATGACGCAATGATGATACTTCAGCTCTGTTTTAAGTGGCAATGTTCCAGTGCGTCAATGAAGAGATGATGAAGGTAACTTCATAGTTTATCCCTGTGAGGAAAGTTTGGTGTATTGTCTCCTACCAGAAAGTTGCTGAAATCATCACTGTCAGCAAATGACTGGATTGGTTATGAGCTTTCTGATTGAGATGAGATAGCATAATTAAGTGATGATATTTGTGGCAGAAGAACATCCGAGGTAAACAGCTTCTGCAGGTGACTAAACAAAGCAGAATTGAGAAATATGATAATCGCAGAAGCTCCTTAGTTTATAACACACACAAAAAAAATCTGTAAGGTGTAATGTAAATAAGTACATGTGTTTCATTGGTTGGATTGCTAAGGCTTCTCAAATTCTGGAGCCTAGATTGCTGTCACCACCATACTGGCTATTTCTCTAATTAAGAATAGGGCTTAAAGACATGGTTTGGAGTGTAGGAGAAGGAGATTAGAAAAAAAAAATCACAAATGCTGTGTGTTAAGAAGAGGTGGTATCTGTTAGCCTCAGCAAGTTTATTAACGTGTTTGTCAGTAAAAGCAATTGTCCTCAGCTCTAACCGGCTGAAAGCAGCTCACCTCAGCTTTTCATTTCACCTCCTTCCTTTCTGATTTTAAATTAGTTAAAATACAATAGTATGCATATATTTACAATAGCTGCCCCTAAGTGACTGGATAGCCCAAATCCCTGCCGTAGGATTTCCCCTGGCTGCGCATACCTCACACAAGCTTTGTTTTGTTTTTCTCTCTCTCACCTTCAGTATTTGCACATCATGCACAAATGCCCACTGTTCCCTCATGTTCTGTAGCCAAAAGGCATCACCATTATAGGCTTTTCAAGTTGTAGCTTGCCCATGACATGCAGTTTCTCCCAGCCGTCTTGATTTTGCTGCATGGATTTTGCCCACGTAATTGACAGTAACGATGGGAAACGCCGCGCCCAGGATTGGTTATAGCCATTAGCTAGAAACCTCAGTTACAAAGCGAGGCCCTTCTCACTTTTGCCAGGCTAGTGATGTCAGTAACAAATCCTCCTCTTGCCAGTGCCCATTTGCTGTGCTACAGCAGCGTAACTGGGGAGTTTGGAATGAGTTAAGTACCAGCAAAGAGCACAGGTTTCACAGAACACGTCGTAACCCCACAGAGAGGCTACATAGAGTCTCTTAGTGCTGATTAGACTTTAGAAACAATTGCTGCCCTGTCCTGAACTGAATGTAGACACCTTCTTCAGAGCCTGTAGAAATATATGGAAGATGCAAGAAAAACATAACAAGGTTCAATTAGTCTTTTTTTTTTTTTCTCGTCAATTTGCATATCTTTTGGATATATTGCTGGATAGTTATTATATAGCTGAAAAATAACTACCCACAACTTAGTTCCTGCAAGATTCCAAGATGTGCTCCTGTGTATATGAAGCCAACTTTGACTTGTACTCCATGCAGGTGTGTTTTTTTAGATCCAATATTCATGTCAGTGTAATCTGCAACCAGATATAGTCACAAAAAAAAATGTACTAATTATGTTTAAACTATTTGCTATTTATTTCTACTACTGTGGCCCCTCACAAACGGCCCCCCCAGTAAACCATCATGGAATGTCCATGATGGGGAAAATTATTCAGGTATTCTTTTCATCCCCTTCATCCCCATCTAATACAGTGCAGTGTATTAGAACATGCACTGAATTAAGCTTTGGTGCAAGATAGCAGGGTGTTAGGTTCTAAGCACATGGAAACATTGACATGTCATTTCCAACTGCAGTCTTGAATTTTGTCTATTGATAACTGTATGCAAGGATCAGAGTACTCGGGGGAGGCTTTTCCATGTTGTGACACAGCTGTGCCATTTCAGAACCCTGTGCACACACTGTGACACATGTTCCGCATGTGTCCGAGAGCCGGGCTGCTGGCCAGCGCGCTTGTCTGAGGTGAGAATAGCACAAGTGCGTTAACACTGGGCCCATTTTCCTTGGGCTTCAGAAGAAGTTCCAGACTCTTGAAATGAAAACTTGATTTTTGAGGGCCCAGTAGGGTGCAGGCCCAGTGCCTGAAGAAGGATGCAAAATGCCTTCTGATTTAATTATACCCCTCAGAAGTTTGTACCCCAAGCAGTAAGAAAAGACTTCCAAGATTGAAATCAATAACTTGTTCATAAACCCCTTCTTGGAATTTGGTATAAATAAAAGTCTCTTGGGAAAAATACTGGAAATACGGATTTCCTGACAGTGTAAGCTAATTCTTGGAAGCATTTCTTTCTCAAAACTGGTAAATGCTATCACACCTTACTGGGATTTTTGTGAGGGGCCACAGTAGTAGAAATCAGTAGCAGTTTAAACAGTAGATCAGAATATCAGCAAGGGAATAGTTTGGAACTTCGCACCTTATGTGAGAATAGCTAGAAGAACAAAGGGGTGTAGTCTGAATCTCAAACTCAAACTCGTGACTCAGAATTTCAGTTGTGATAAAATACAGCTTAAAATGCAATATGAGTTAAAACATAAGGGATACTAAAAAAGAGAGGGAAAAACTGAGAGATTGATGCTGGAGATGGGCTCAGATCAAGGCCTTTTCTTTTGGCTATAATTGTTCTCACTAGGACATTGTCTATGACATGGTGAAAAGCTACACACACCGGTGTTTGTCACCAGTGTTTATGGGTGGGTTTTGCAGCTTCTGAAGTTCCCAATGGTTGCTTTTTCTTTTGTTTCTAGGTAATATCATTAAAAACAAAAATTTCTTCCTCAGGTTCATAAAACACACAACCTCATCAACTCTGGTATATCTGATATAACCATCCGCCCCGACAAGAAGATCCTGGCAACAGCAGGGTGGGATCATCGCATCAGGATCTTCGGCTGGAAAAAGATGAAGCCCTTAGCAGTGCTGGACTACCACAGTTCCACTGTGCATTGCGTGGCCTTCTCAGATCACAGAGACCCGAGCAAGAGGCTGCTAGCAGCTGGCTCAAAGGATCATCGCATCAGTGTCTGGTCAATATATACTCAGACCTGACAGGGCTGCACCTTCATGGAGTAGGAAGCAGGACTGGGGAAGCAGTAATTCAAATCTGGATTTGGGGAAGCAGTATTTCCAGGCTGAAGTCTGAGTCCCTGGAAAATGCTAGATTAATTTTTATTCTGTTCTACAGCGATGTTGCAAGATTTTCTTTATAAGAAAAGAGAGAGGAGTTGATTTTTAATATTAATAACAAGTGGCGCAAAGCCAGTCGTGAATGAAGGCACGGGACAAGTAGCTCCGAGTCCTGTTGCAGCTTTGCCATGGCTTTTTCTTTGCCAAGTTGCTTGAATAGCTCATGCCAATTTCTTCTTTTGCGAGAAGAGACTGGAATCGCTCAGACTGCTGTGGGGGCAGAATCCATCTGTTTGTAAGTCATTTATGGATCCAAGATTCTGAATCAGTGTAAAATATGACTCTTTCCTGAGAATTTATACCCATTAAACCACCTCCAGTGGTTTCTCATTGTCAGTTACTTTTTCTTCCCTGTGACTGGAAGGCTATCAGAACAACCTTGATTTGTTCACACTTCTGTCAGTTTCTAACTTAAACCAACAGCCAGGAATGTGAGTAGGGACGGCCTTTGGCATTTATGAATTTCATTATGTCTCCTGTCACCTCAAGCCTTGCGATTAATCACAAGAAAGAAAAAAAGAAAGAAATCTTCGCCAGCCCTGCACTGCAAAGCTATGTAAAGCCGTTTACAGAGCCGGTGCTAAATCCGTTCCATAGACTGACTAGCAGAAGGATTTAAGCTCAGCAATCCAATTAGCACCCTTCTCCTTGGAGAGTTAGGGGTAAGTTTTCAGCATGGCGAGTCTGGGATTCAGCTACACAACTCCCATTAACATTAAGGGAAACTGCATGGATAAATCCTTATCCACAGAGTGCAAATGAATCCATTAACTTGTCATCTCCATGGTTATAGAAGCCGAAATTTGTTCATAAAGGGTTTATATTGTTTCAATCATGAAACAACTGATTGTTGTGTTTTAAGCAGTGTTTTAAGACTCATGCTGGGCATGAACAGATGTTCATACACATCTTACTGTTGGATTCAGATTTGTCAGAAGGTCACAATTGTAACTACACCACCAGAGCAATTAATTAGTAAGTGCCAGTTTGTTGGAAGAGTAATTTAAAAGAGAAGTGCCCTGCGGACTGAAACGCAGCTTTTCAGCTTCCCAACTGAAGTGTTTTGTATAGCGGAAGTGCTGCTCTGTTGATATTTTATTGGAACTATTTGTTTCTGCCCCTATATGGGTCTGGACACCAACGAAAACGTTACCAAAAGTGCAATGAGCAGCAACATCAAAAGACTTTAGAAGTTATTTCAGGGAAAATGCATAGGCAGATTGTAAGGTCTGCTCTCCAGCTGTGCTTTACAGGCAGTGAGAATACTGTTGAGTTGTAGGTCCAAAGCACCAAGCCTGATGTTCTTCCTATTAAAACACAGAAGCAGCATATTGTTCCCAGGCTTTCCTAAATGAAACTTGGCCTTTCTCATTTTGGACCGTGATGACACTTTAAATAGTTTGTTTCTTTGATTATTTCTTTCCTGTTAGGTAGCTGTATGGAGGATCACACTGCAGTTGAAACTTAAGGCCCTGATTTGAATGATCCTGGGTGAAGGGGAGGTGCTGGTGTTCATTACATCTACCAGATACAGTTGTATAGATGATAATCTCTCCATCTCCACATGTCATCTGCCTCCCACATGAAGGAGGAGCCATCCATACAGGACAAGATTCTCCAGGCCAGCAGTCTTATGGAATGAGACAGAGACCTCAACAAGCCTATTCCTGGAAGAGATATTTTTTTCACCACTCTTTAAGTGGATCTAATTGAAGTGTAGATTTATAGTGTATCATTACAGAAAACATTGTCATGTCTGGTCAAGATACTTTTCATCAGGCAGCTTGCAAGGAGTTTTCATTTTGCCTGACCTGCCTTGCAGTGTAGCACAGATGAGACCTGTCAGCCAGCCCTGAGCCTGGTGTCCCTTCCATTTGAGTGGGACTCTGTAAAAATAACTTACAGAAATTCTGCTTTAGCAGAATTCACATGCATGATCACCCAGTGACCTTTGATTTTTAGAACAACATAACCCAGAGCATAAGCACTTGAGTTTTAGTCTCCTCTCCACTAGATTCTAAATAAATTGTTATATACTAAGTGAAATAAGAAGCTGGCTGCAAGCCTTTCAGTCCCAGTGCAATATGCAAAGTGTGTCTTTAATGAAGGACTCTGCACCCTACATCCACAGTAGGAAATAACTTTTGATGCAAACACCCTAATGGTGGCAGCCCCTCTAAGAAGAGTAGATTAATACTCAGTGTCTTAATGACAGCGTTTTCACATCGGAGCCTGAGAGTTAGACACTCAGTGTATTTTTTTTTTCTCCAAAGTAGCCTTTCAATGTCAATGGCTATAGTAATTATGGAGACTCATAAGAGAGGCTTAGATTTATTAGTAAGTTTCTTGGCAGACACGCTAAAGATTACTAGCTATGTGCCTTAACATCTAATTTACTGCCCCGTACTTTTGTTTTAAAAATAAACTCAGTCCTACGGGCACACATTGAAAATAAGGGCATGAACTGCATCCATAATCTTACTAGCAACCTCGCAGAGAGGTGAAGAGTCTGATGAGCTTCAAGAGGAAGGATGCGTGTGTGCACCTCTGCTTGCAGGAATAGACCTCACCTATATTTATTTAGGTCTCATTGCCAAAAACAAATATCCCTGTGATACTTTTGTATGTTATAGCAATGAATTCTTTAATACTTTATATGATTATTGGTTAAAAACAAGAGAAAAAAAAACAAAAACCTCACTCAGTAAGAGGAATTTTAATGTTTTTCATGTTAGTTTTGTTCCACTGAGCAAACAGACTATGTTAATTTGATTTAGAGTTGAGACTAAATATCATTGTTCGAATGTGAATTGCAGTCTTCTGAAAGTATATTTGCTTAAGGAGCAGACCTGGACTTTCCTAAAGGAGAATGTTTTTACCATGAGGGACAATCTATATATACTATAAAAACAGAGGTATTTAATTGCATCAAAGAAATGAAAGTATTTTCAGAAAAAGGGTCTTTAAAATAGTAAAATTAGAATGTTTACCACTCTCGACTACAATTGATTTACTTGCTAGCAAGAGGGTTATGAGTGAAGAGCCACCTTAAGCTGCTGGAGTCAGCTCTGGAATCTCACATGCCAAAAAGGAACAGGACTAGCCTGTACCTGGCCTAAAGGATTCGGGAGTGAAGGTGATGACAGCTAAATTATTACAAAAGGCTTCCTCCCAAGGATCGTCGTCTTTGACACTGTGAGAAGGAAGAAAGCAACCAACATTCATAAATTAATAGAAATAAATCCCAAACATTAGCATTTGTGTAGCAATTACATGGAATATTTAGCGCCACTGGAATGAATGGTGATCTCTGACCCTCAGACATTTTCTGCAAGTGAATCCATTAGTTCCAAACCCTTTCTCTTACCTGGACATAGGCCATTGCAGGCCTAGGTATAGGAAAGAGGAGATTAGCTGTATTTGTAGTAATGAGTGAAAAAGAGGACTTGCAATGAGAAAGTTGTTAAATTTAGCCCTATACAATGCAATTGCATTAATCAGCCAATAAATTATTCTAGCTTGAGTTAGAGCTGGATTACTGCAAAGTTCCCTTTTATAGGGTGGAGTTTTATAGTTCAGTCAATACTAGCTTCCGGAATGTTTTTTTTCTTAGCACATTTAAAATGTATCTACAAAGCCAACTAACAAATTAATAAATCTTTTCCTTAATTCAATCTGCCAAGACGTTGTTAAAACTCTGACTACTGCAGCAACCATGTTAATGATGTAAACCAAAGGACTGGGGATTAAACAAGGATTATTGAGTGCTAAATCAATGTGTTTCTTTTTCTGTCTGTATATCTGTGGTGTGAAAGTATGGATCATTATATGAAACATGGCACACAACTGCTTGGATTAACACTACATGTTGAAGGGAAGCTGAGACAGAAGAGTTGATGTTTATGCCTGACCATTCAGTGTGCAGTGAGCAAGGAAGAAAGCAAGACCTTTTTCTATTAGTGCACTACTCTGAAATTCCAGACTGGATCCCAATACTAGAGTTTTTATCCAAATACACTTGGCTGTGTTTAACCCGTGCACTGATCTTATGGACATTCAGGAGGTTTGTTTTAAAATGTGAACAAAACTGACAGGAACTAAAATCATTCTGTTTTTCGGTTCCTTTAGGTATTCCATAGTATAATATTAACATTAAAAATAAAAAAATAAAAAAAAGCATCCCGGGAAGCACAAAGGCTTCAAGGAAGCAAATGGCGGTGCAGGTTCTTTGTGGAAAAATGAAAGGGGTGGCAGAGAGGAAGGGTGCACTGAGTGAGCAGAGGGTGATACGTCTGCCCTTTCAAAATTGTGAGCCAACTCATCTCACCTTCAGAAGTATTTTCTGTCACTCGCAGACCATTTAAAAGTGTTGGAACATACGGAAATCCTGTAAACTGCAACATGTACTGGGAACAATATAAACACACTGTCTAAAAATGCCTGTGCTCTCCCAGAGGAGTGTGTATTTATTGCTGTACCACAAACAGTGCCAATGTCAAATGTGATGCCACTGGAGATAACAGCAGGAGGAAATGAGCTTGAAGAAGCTACATGTAGTGCACAACCATCTGTGATCAGTACAGACTTGTCACAAGAGAGTGACATGGCAAGGCAAGTATTTATTGTAACTATTTTTTATATCAATTGGCAGGTCTGATCTTAAAAAATGCTGATCAGACTGAGATTACAGTTGAATGCTCTTTCTTCATAGTTCTTATTCAAAGCATATGCAAAGTAAAGTGGCAAAATCCCAGGCACTTTCTAGACAGCAATGATCTGTTTCCTCCCAGCTGCACAGATATTGATCCTGATTATGTCCAGATCAGAAAATCTAGGGAGCCTGTTAAAACACTGAGCCAGACTTCTGCTCCGTAGTTCTGACATCTTGTATAGGCACACGTACATCTTCCTAGTACCTTGACAGTAATGAAAAGAGCTGTTGCTCATATGAACGCTTAATGATTCGTGGGTACATATGATCTGTGGACACAGAAAAGCACCTCGGCTACTTTCAACGTAATACTGTTATCTTTTCAGATTTTTTTGCCTCAGATGTTTTGATGGCATGCAGACTTGGCATCATGCTAAATAGAGACATTGAGTCTTTAAAGTGTTATCTCTTGAACCCATCTGGTTTGAAGCAGCTGACAACAAGCAGAAAAGGGAATAGCGTGAAAGACTCGCTTCATTTTTTACAGAAATAAAAGGTACATAAGGCAGTGTTCAAACAAAATCAGACTGTGAGGAGGGCCTCTGTGCTCCCCTTCGCCATCCCTCCTCTGCCCCACCTTGGCATGTTTGGAATGGGAAGGCTTCTTCTGTGACCCCTGCACACTGGTGCTAGCCTGGCTGCGGGGCGCTCACGTCCCAGCCAACGGCAGCAGACGCAGGCAGCGAGGCTGGAGCGCAGAAAGAGGAAGGCCCGTCTGCCCGATGGAATGAGCAACAACGGGCGCAGCAAGCGAGTGGCGCGAAAAAGCAAACAGCGGGGCAGAGCCCGTGTCCATCAGGCAAGCTGAGGTCACTGGAAAAGCTAATAGTGCAAACACTTCAGCTGAATGTGCTGCAAGCAGTGTTACATGCTGTTTGTGCTGTTTTTTAACTTCCTTTAGCAATTTACGGACACAGCCCAAGGACTTCAGTCTGAGTACCTGGGCACTTGTGCAATTACCCGTTTCACAGGCGGCTATAGAGCACAGCCCCCGTGTCACTGCCCTGCCCACTAGCTAACCAGTGCCTTAGTTGTTACTTAAACCATCTTCAGTGAGAGCACAACACCCTCTCCATCTAAATGCCCACTAAGAGCTGTTCATACAAAAAAAACGGGAAAAACCTTAAGAGGGGCCGGGTAACGAGACCTAAAGGTAGAACAGAATCAAAGGGCACTTGCTTTCTGAATGAGGCAGACCGCAATGAAATGCTCATCCTCTCATGTAGGTGATGAGAGGTGTCCGTTATCAGTTACAGAATCACTCTGGGAGCATCAGCTGGAAGCTGCTCTACAAGCTTTGCATGATTTTACACCATGTAACAGCTAGTCTTGCAAATACAGGTGATCTCTTTACCTTTAGGTCTCAAATATGATCTTTCTGGCTTTTGTTCTTGATCACTTTGTTACTAGTTCAAATTCATACATTTAACCTAAATATGAGTGATTTATTGTAATTATTTTGTATAGGCTGCTCTTCATAAACTTTAAAAAAAAAAAAATCTGGGAAAACATTTAATTTCCCATATGGAAAAAACACATTTATCATACTTTACTTGGCTGAATATTGCATATATATGCAAAACATATGTGACATATTCAAGGCTGAATTTCATAAAACTGAAATGCTATGAAATGTGATATAATAAATATATTGCACAGACATATGTGGCCAATTTATAAAAGTATAGTATCTTTGGTAAATTTATAATAGGTCATTTCTATTAATGTGGAGGATGGTGGATGCATTTTTCTGGCCTATGTAACACACGCAGTGCTTTACGTAGCCCTCCAGATGGGAGGTGGACCTTGAAAAGAAGAGCTGCACATGCACATACATAGTATGTATAGGATGTGGCGATGTGTTTCAGAATTAATGTGTATCTTAAATGGTCTCTTGCTTTTTACATTGACAGTGTGCACAGTATACTGGAATATATTTATATAAAATACAGTGCCTAGGGATTTGCAAACCTCTAGCACACTAATTAAGTTCACACAGACATTGGCTGCCCCTTGCTTCAATAAAGAACTAAGCACAATCACATTCACCATAGGGCCAGTAATAGACATCTTTGTACAGTTGCTTTTTCTTAAGTGATTTAATCATTCTTGTGAAACAAATATCGATTAATTGAATAAGAATAATTAAGTGAATTTTTTAAAAAAGCATGTTTACAAAAATGTACATGCGTATTAGCCACTATGCTATTCTCTGACTCTTCACAATACTGTGTTAAAGTAACATCTAAATTATTGCTGATTGTCTTGACCTGCTGCTCCCAGATTAACACCCTCTTACTTATGCCCGTGCACTCTACCGATGAGCCCTTGGTTCGCTGACACGAGTGTCTGTCTGTCCTCTCAGCGCGCACACTGGCAGGTCGGCTCCGCAGCTCCCTGGGGACCTTTCTGAGGTCGCAGTGCGCGACAGTCCCCTCTGGAGGGAGCCTCGGGCACGGCGGGCGCGCGGCTCCCGCGCCAGCGCCGGCCTCGGCACCGCGTTCCCCGCGCTCCGCTGCGGCAGCCCAAAGCAGCGCGCGCCGCCGCGAGCAGCCCTTGGACTTTGTCCTTCATGAAACGGAGCAACGAGACGCAAAAATCCGCGTGTGCCCGTGTGCGCGCACACACACCCCGTCCACCCCAACACACGTCTACAGACTGGGGGCAACTTCCTGATCTGCTCACGCACAGGTGCTAAACTGAACTACTGCATCGGCACTGGCTCGTCCAACACGGCTTTGAGGCGGTCTCAAACAAAACGCCACGGTGCCTAACGTTTCCAGCGGCCACAGACACCATTTAGACGTTTTTACGTGTGCCGAATGTTACACAGCTTCTGTGAAGTTAACTCTTCTTATCTGCTTCAGACCAGAAAAAAAAAAAAAAAAAGTACCCCTGTTCAGAGATCCGTGCACCTCAAGTTGAAATCCACTTGCTGGAGACTGGAGCTCTCCTTGGCAGAGGGAGGAGAGCACAGGAGAGGTGGCCCCACATCACTCAGCCCCAGTAGCCACTGCCAGCCACAAGGGATGAACTAAGAAACCGCAAGAGACCTCCACTCCCTCCAGAGCATCTGCACCCACCTAAACGGCAGCCTGGGCTAAGGGGCATTCTGAGTGAATTAACTTTTCCGGAAAATTTCACACAGTTACCCAGAAAGGGGCAACTACTGCAGGCAGGGGAAACTGCCCTATTTTCACACACACGTTTCGGCTCTTGGGCCTTATGCTCAGCCCTTACTGCCCTGCACGAGGGGCTCCTGCAGAAACATTGCAGCGATTCAGGCCTCCCAGAGAGCAAGGCATGTGAGAACCCAAACCCTGGGCAGGGCGCTCCGAGGAACTGAGACTTGCAGCACCCTGTTTCCCTCTGCAGCAGCTCCTCATAAGCAGGTTGTGATCCCTTCCTCAAAGCCTGAAGGGTGAAAATGCCAGGTTCTATATATAAGCTATTCCCACTCATTTATAACTTTTTTTTATTTTTTGGTTGGGGAAGGGAAGACTAAATCTGCCAAGGTTGTAGCATTCCCCGTAGGGAAGTCCTGGGCTTCCTGGCAAAGGATGCAACATGGCAGAAATAAAGGGAAACCCAGCAGGGCATGAATAGCTAAATGGTACAGAGGTCTGTAGAGCGTGTGTGTGTATGCGGCAGGAGACGAGTGTCTCTGCTCATGGCTGGCAGAAATCCGAGCATAAAAACCACTGCAGCTCCTACCAAACGCAGGAATCTCACTGCACGCAGAGATGATTTTGCAGGTGCACATTTGTTTTTCATGATCTCATAGGTGGATCTTGCCCATCAGAATGGGCTGGGATAAAACCTCCAGGGCTCAATAGTTGTGTGAACAGTCACAAAAGCTGATCCAAACCTTTCCTGTATGGCTTTCCTGGTGGCTGCAAAATTCCTTTTCGTTCTTATCACAACCCTTGGGTCACCCTCCACCCCTCAACCCACTGTTACACAGACTGCAGCGTGCAGGAATACACACTACTTGGTCCCCTAGCAATGGCCATGACTAGGTTTACAAGACAGTGGCTGAAGTGGTATCAACTGCCCTGAGCACAGAGAAGCACCTTACAGTGACGTGAGCACCTTCTCAGTTCCACCCCAAGCAGCTCGAGTCTCCCTGAACTCAAGAAAGGACTTCAAATAACATCCACAAAGTGTGTAAACATTACGCACAAACACTGCAAGCATATAGAAATATCATTCCAGTGCTTGTATCCTACAATGAATTTAGTCAGATCCATCAGGAAGAAAAAAAATAAATCCAAAAGAAACATGTTTCTGCAAACCTGAGTTGTCCTTGGTGTTCGGCACAGAACTCCATTGTTTCACCTGTAGATTCCTAATCCTATATTTATCCACTGGTGTAAGTGATGAGGTTTCAAATAGGCTGAGCAATCACAAAATTCAGCCTGCACCGCTGGAAAAAGGAGCCACATGGCTAATTTACTCTGTAGCCCTGTTTGGGAGAGACAAATGTTGCTTAAAACCTCTGTGCTTGGGTCTGTTTTATCCGCAGCTAAATGCACAGTGTTGTGTGTGACTTGAGGTGACCATGAGTATTGTCTGCAAATGCAGTACTCTACTCCCCAGGTGTTTGCCTTGGACCTCAGTGACCATACGGACTGAGTGAAGATAATCAAATCATACGGAGTTGTTTTTCAAATGAAGCTGCAATACCTATAGATAAGGTATGACCTGTATGTGATACATCTCGACTAATTGATAAGTACCATGATTTAAAAATATCCCTGGTTCTTGGTGTTGCAGCTTTTCTGTAGTTTTCATAAAGCGTCTACTCCTCAATGTGTAGTAGGATCTTTTTTTGTATGCAACTTGTTTGTAGTTGTTTTTCCGCCCCACTGATCCTGAGGACCACTGCCCCACAGCTAGGTACAAGTTTTGGCCCGTGATTTTCTTTTCTTCCAACGGGGGGGGGGGGGGGAAACGAACCTTATAAACCCACGGGACGGACTTGGAGCCCCTTTCTGTAAAAG
>JAWLRI010000869.1:1063834-1074924 GCA_034781795.1 Crypturellus tataupa | reverse complement strand
CTAAGCTTTGGCTGTACACTTTCTCATCTTTATATATATGTTGATATATATATGCATAATTGATATATGATATATATAAAGATATATGTAGAGATATATATTTTGGTTATACTCTCTGCTGATACGTAGTGAGGAAATAGTATTTTTCTGGTCTTTTAAAAATCCTACAAAAGTGATTTACTGGTTTTTAAATGGGCTATAAAGTGTTTGAATTAGACAATTAAAGTTACCCTTTGTAAAGTGTGTCTACACAATTGAGAATCATCTTTTCAGACACCCTGATGTGAGTACAAAACAAAATCTCTCTGGTACCAGAACTATCAGTAAAAGGACACAGTCTTTTCATTCCTTATAACTCTTTGCCTTTAGAACCAGGGAAAGAACGTAAAAGTGGAGCTTCCAAGAGCTTCCAAGGAGAAACCCCTGACAAGTGCAGTGGTTTGCCGGGCCTGCGACCCACAGCTGCTTATCGCTAGATGGCAGCAAATACCAGTTTTCCGCAGCGTTGTCTTTCCCCAGATAGTGGGATTCTGGTAAAGGGAAAAAAGATCAAAGAAATCCTACACTAAGTGAGCAGCTAGGGCAAATACCTGTATGAAACAACACTTGCCCTCTTTGGAGACAACAGCAAAACTGCTCTTTAAATAACAGTCACTTTTTGGGCTGTAAACCCTCTTTCTCCTTCAGCCCAAGTGTCATGCTGCTTTGTGCTCCCAACTTTCTCTGAGATCCAGGGCTTTCTGGTTGTTCTTTTCTGCACACCATAAATTCTGAAATGTTGTAATTTATTATTTTAACTTTGCTTCCTTTACTTCCTTTTAAGGCATGGCCCTTTTACAAATCAGCAAACCAAAACACATGAAATAAAATTTAACTAAGAAATTGCTGAAGAAGGTTGTTTATCGCGAGGCTGGGTCCAGCCTTCGGTAACAGGGAGCCATG
The DNA here is from genome assembly GCA_034781795.1 of Crypturellus tataupa. NCBI lineage: Eukaryota > Metazoa > Chordata > Aves > Tinamiformes > Tinamidae > Crypturellus > Crypturellus tataupa. The sequence goes on along the minus strand of JAWLRI010000869.1, from coordinate 1,073,982 downwards.
ACCTTGCTACTAAAGGATAAGGACACTGGATGGGACATCAGTCTCCCTCCAAAGTGAGAATAAGAGCAAGTACTTGGCTGTGTTACCAACACTGCTCGTGCAACACAGCACAGCAGTACAAGGCCCAGGGCAAGCTGACCGCTGGCAAGCACCAGGACAGGGACAGCCCTCTCATGGTGAAGGCGTTCTCTGTGCTAGCGGATCTCTGCAGGATCACAGGAAGAAACTGAAGGAAAAAGGGAAAATCTATAAGAAAAAGGGAAAAGCTGTACGTGCTGACTACAGCTACAGCGTAACAGCTAGATGTGCCATGAAAACCCCGACTCCCAGCTGCTGAGGTGCATGTGGAGAAAGAGAGAGACAGGGCAGAAGAGCGTCAAGCGAAAGCAGGAATTAGCTCTTCTGCTCACAAGGAGTTTGCACAGCTACAGTAGTTCTCATCAAACCCCATCTGATGATGACAGGAGATAGGGTTCTGTGGAAAAGCAGCTTTATGGGTAGTTAATAACTTCTACTGCTTCTGCTGTGGACGTGCCCACACTTATAACCAGATAAAGGCTGTAATTCACTGTTCTCTTCAGTCTGTGAGCTGCTGAAACTTATAGTTCCATTACAGTCCATGAGCAATCTGTGGATGGGGGTTGGGATTTTTGGAATGCGTGGTTGAGAAAATAAAAAACCTACATATTTAAATATGACAGTAAATGAATAATGCACCATGGCTTGTCTCCTTATGACACATGCCTCAAGTTAAATCTCTGACGATCATTGTCAAATGGAAAATGAATAATCAATTAGGCACTCCAGAGATTGTTTCTGAAGATACAAAAGATCAATTACATGAGACACATCATACAAAGTATCTCATTGTTTTGTCTGTGGAGAGTGAAATGTATCACTAGAAATAAACACCAGTGTTTCACTAACATAGTCTGCTTGTAACTCAGTTTTCTAAGCAATGGTAATCACTTGATAAATTTTCGTAACAGACTAGGTGTGATTTATGCAACTGAAAAAAAATTGTGAGAACACATACTAGCTCTCCAAATTAACTGATATGTAACTGAACTGAGGCAAACTGACAAATTTGTCGCATCAACAAATACACCCATCTAAACTCTAGTGACACCACTGCTCTACTTAAGCATGTTGTTCTTACCTTGCTTTAGTTTGTAGGAAAAGCACCCGTAAACTTCTGTCCACAGGGAGATGAAAACTTCTACCTATGTCTTTTTGGACATACATAACTTATTATTTCATACACTAATTAGATGAGCGCCCTGCCCTGGCAGTGAGATAAACATCTTCTTTGTCAGCTCTAGAAACAAATTCCAGTTGTTTCCTTAAATTAACTTCTCCTAGTATGAGCAGAAAGAATTTAACACCAGTAATCATAAAATGGTCTCCTTTAGTCTGATGCTTGAGACAGATGATATACAAAGACTTTGAAAACAAACTCCCATTTTTTCAGACATACTAGTAGTCACTGGTGAAGCACTGCAGCGTAAGCCTCCACTCTTCAGATTATGAGATACCTGTCCTAAAATGCTCTTTTTTTCTTTCTATCTAACCTTCATGCATGCACTCTCATTTAGAGTTTCCTGGGATGGATATTCACAAATCACAAAGCGAGTGAAAAGGGATTTTAAGAGAGTTTAATAGTAAGCATTAAATACATTATGCTATGATTGTATTATTATCAATAATCACCAGTATTTGATTTCCAGTTGTAAAAAAGAGTGAGCAGGAGAAAGTACTAGATTTTAAATTGTGTTTAACACATATTTCTTTTGTAATACTTTGTGGCCTCCTTCCACATACAGTATAAACAAAAGTCTTTTATTTATGTTTTTTTCTGGAGAGCTAAATCCAAAATGGCAGGATTCACAGTGACTCCAGACTGTAAAAGCTGATCTTTAAACAGAAGATGAGCTGGAACTTATAAGAAGACCTAGGAGTTTAACCACTGTGTAACCTGCACAAGCTACTGTACTGCATGTCATTCAGTCCTTTTCATTATTAACAAGAAAACTTGCAGTGTTAAGACCTTCCACCTCCTTTGTAGTATAATGTCAACTATTTCCCTGCTTCCCTGTCACAGTGGCTATGAATACTTCTTTGAGGATCTCCTTATCCAAGTTTCTGCCTGTAAAGAGAACAAAATTGTCTTGTTATATTTTATGGTGTGTTACAAAAATGCAAGTAAGTAGGAACCTGCAAGTACTCTGACTGCAGAAATGATTTGTTATACCATAGAGTGAAAATACAGCTTTATGTGCTCTATCCTGTAGATAATAGGTAACTTCATATTTTTCAGCAGCAATGAATTTCTAGCTATATGAGTAAGGCAAACAAGAAAAAACTTTGTTGTTGATTTTGTCATTAAAACACCTGCAGTCTACCCAAAGTAGAGAGTAACAAACAGGAAATAACAACTGCACAGCCTTAGTACTATAAGCTTTTCGGAAAGAAATGAGATTTTGTGTGTTTTAATAGCTGTAAGCACTTTTCTTACAGTTACTTTTCTTACAGTGTATATTTCTATCAGCTATAACATAAGACCTCAAGAAGTTCTGACATAAACTTCGGACAGAAACAAATATATATTCATATATTCGCCACTGTTACTCTGGCTATTTTAGGCTGGTCGTTTTCCGCTGGGGCTATCAGGATTTCCTGACAATAAAACTATGTACTTAAAGTCAAATAATGAAATTTGTGATTCCCTCTTACCTATTAGAACCAGTCTATTTGTTCTCTTTTCATCTTCTTTCCAGACTACTGAAGTCTCTTCCAGATCATAGAGTTCATGGACACCTTGAACTATCACCTGATGAGATTTGCCTTGAATAGATACCAGTCCCTTATCAGAAAAATAATTGTTAGCATATATAAATCTTTAAAAATAAAATATGTAATGGGGAAAAAAAAAACATGAGAAACAGGCAAGTAAGAAAAAAAATGATTGTGACTATAAATCAGTTAATCAAAACAGCAATGTAGTACGACCACTATAGCTCCTTACATCCATTCTCACACATCCTTACTCTATTTTAAAGGTCAGTTACTGTTCTGTTCCAGATTCTGTCTTCTGTTCCTCACTAGGACGACACATAGTACAGTGTGTCTGAGCAAAATGAAATGCCATTTACTACTCCTGTGACACTTCCAACAAAAACATGACGTATGCATCTATGAGAGAACAGTTGCCTATGAAAAGATGATGTCAAACAAGCAAAAATGATTGATTTCAGATTATTCTGATTAAGTTCTCATGCTTAAAGTTTTTACTATTCCTGGACAAAACCTCCATGTATCAGAGCCAGAACAAACATTTGTGACTAGCAACAGAATAAAAGGGATTATTGTCAAACTGCACCCATTGACCCACATACCAAAAGTTGTGTTAAAAGAGTTTTCATCACTTCATGTAAAACTTTATAAAATATTCTAGTGGAACACATTCTGTAAAACATCTCTTATGCTCCCCTAAAGAAAAAAAAATACGAAGTTAAAAATCTTCCATGGAAAAAAGATCTCTATTTGATATATCACCTGGAATTCAAACAACTATTTTCACCAATGGGATATTGGTGGAGATGTCAGGTAAGATATAAATGCAGCAAACTCTGGAATCCATTCAATAATTACCTGTGATTCATTTGCTTAGGGGTGTTTGTTTAATGTGACTGAGCACACAGCCCATTACAGACCTCAAAACTGTTAAAGAATTACTTTAATTCTAGCCTTCAATACAAGAAAAATGTATTTGTGCATGGCAGTGCTGTTTTAAGAACTAATTATGCATCAGTGGCAGTGTACTTCTATCTTAACAGACAGAAAGTGGAACAAATTACTTTGTTTTTGTTGCTGAAGGCTGAAAAAGACTACCTTTCTTCCAATGAAGTACTAATAATTATTTTGCTATTCATGAAGCACAGTATTCTTGAAGAACAAACCACAGCATATTTGTTTGTGTTTCTATATATTATATAAAATTCTCACCCAATTCTCAATTCTTCACGATTTCCTTAGCTGACTGGTATACAGAAAAATGGACCTACATCCTAAAATATATTATCAGTAATCTCAAATGCACACAATGGAAAAGCATCTCAGATGTTCTGAGAAGACAAATCCATTCACTTAAGGATCTGATTATGGATCTTTATGGATTATGGATTAAAAATATGGTCTCATAGTTTGTAAGAAGTTTTAAGTGTAGACTACAGCAAGTATTATGATGTAGTCTTTTTATCTTACCCTGAATTCTTTTTTTGTACAGTATTTCAGTAATTGTAATGCCAGGCAGCACCTAGTGGTTACATTCCTGTATAAAGAGTCATTTACTTGACATGAGTGTCAAGAAGTGCCATCAGAAGAATGAAAGCAAAAAAGAGACTGATTAAAAAAACTACATAGCACTAAAGACGTAGAAAAAAATCTCCTTTTTGGAGAAAACTTATCAGTCATGTATTTTAGCCATTATGGAACAAGTTGTGACAATAGTTCTTCTCATCACTGAAGGAATTAAGGATTTTCTATCTTGCTTAACTGATCACTTCCTGATCCAACTGGTCACTTCCTGATCACTGATTCTACCAGTGATATTCGGTAGAATTTAACAAGTGTACTCCTTCCCTTTCAGTTCACAATACAACCAGTATTTGTGCTTTTCCTGGCTATTTCAATTTCTTCCCCCAACCACCAGAGAGCAGACTCCTAGAGGAAATACTGACCAATGGCTGTCCTCTCTTTTGTCCACCGGGCTATGGGAACCAGCAATGCCTCTGACAAGCCTGTGACTAGGTGGTACATTGGAGTTTTTAGGTGTGAAGAGGAAAAGCACAAAATGAATCAGGTTATTTTTGAACTAACCTTTAGTCTTATAACATCCATGGTGCATCCAGTCTTGTCTTTCACATTCTTCTCCCAGAGAAGATTCTATTAAGAGGAGAAAAAGATTTTCACAAGCAATAGTATGGGATAATTTTCTATCAAATGCAAAATTATTATTAAATTGATGATAACACTTACCTGAATAAAGAGATTTAAATTTTCTTCTACTATGTTTCCTAGAACTTCAAATGTTACTGTAATTATACCCTGGAAACAGAAAGACCTCCTTTTTATTACTGAACTGAACAAATAATTCAACAGTTATTTTGAAAGTTACTCTTTATAATTCAGTCCCCCAAAAAGCAACTATACATTACATGATCCTTAATCAGATTAGAAAGAAATACCTTATTTCTCCACTGCTTTGATTTGATAGAAGTACACTGGACTTTTTGGTTATCTTTCAGTGTCCACCAATACTTTGAATGCTCTAATGCTGTGAGCTCAAACAGTGTAGTTCTGTACTGCGGTTGACTTTTGATCTCAAACAAAGTCTAAAATTTTTTATGGGTAGTGAGATCTACCTTTCAAACATGTTTAAGAACACTACTTTCTCCGGTATTTTTATCATAATTTCAGCTCTTCATCACGGTTCAACTGCATTAAAAAAAATACTCAATACTTTTCATCTATCAGTAATTTCTCATTGCTAAAAAACTTTATATAAAGGAACTAGCAAATCTATCTAGTAATAAATTCCGAAAAAAAAAAGTCTGAAGAAACACTTTATTCCAAACTAACCACTAGATTGCAGTTGGGAACCAATCATTATTAACACAGAAAATCCTGCAAAGGGACTGTGGTCTGTGGAACACCCACGGAGCATTATGTTCGTGTTCATGTTTTTAACAACGTATTTTTAGGTAAAGGGTGGAGTTTTTACACTACGTAAGGTCAGACTGTTCTGAAACCAGTGTTTAACAAGGCAGAATGGTGAAATCTCTAGCATGTGTAAGCTACAACACTTAAGCAGGAGCAAGCTGAAGTGATGTGAAGGAATGTTTCAGGTTACAGGTTTCATGATGTGAAGGAAGGTTTCATGTTACAAACAGTTTCTGACAGCTCTGAAATTGCTGGATATAAAACAGAAAAGCAAAGCATCCCAACAGAAATGGCAAATACATTTAAGAAAGACACCATCAGTCTAGTTTAGTGCAGAATGTAGTCTACTAATTATGAGTTACATTTTTTATTAATCTTTGCAAATATAACAGCAACCACCCAAATAATGGAAATCTATACATGCTTAACTTTTTAGTGAGGCTTTGTTACAGCTGTAGAGAATGCAGAGTGGTGAACAGCATCACTCTAGTATCTATGTACAGAGAAACCATTTGGATGCAAATCTAACAAAATAAAGACAGGCTGTAACTCAGTCTTGCAAATATTAAACACATTGTTTTACTTGTCTGTTTCAATAACACTGTCCATGTGAATGAATGAAAGATGTGACTGCCTGTAGCACTTGACCTCCATAGGCTGTATTTAAATAACACTTGTTGTATCCATTTAAAATTCTCCTACAAAACATATATGTATATACTGTCATATATATAATATACTATCATATATTCACTATAAGCTTTTAAAGATCTTATATTATTCCTTAGCTGAAGTCTTCTATAAAAGAAGAAAATGAAAAAAAGGAAAAAAAAATAAAATAATTAGCAATTATCCCGACCAATTTTATTACAAAAAATTGAAGCAGTGCCTTCTGTAATTACCTTATCTAGATGTGCATGTGTTGTCTTTACATCATGAAGCTTTTTCTGCAAACTGAAAAATAAATTTTACATTCGAATAGGATGGACAAATGATGTCTTTATTTTAAAAATGCATAGATATACTCTTCTGTATTGCAGAGTAACTTTCAGGAGCAAAGTAGAATATATATTCAGAATATGCTTCCACTGCTAAATCATTTTTCATCTAAAAACAAGTGTTTTAACTGTATTGTTTTTAACTAGTTAATAATTTGTGTTAGAATATGAATGTCAGTTTAAAATATCCTAGTCAAATTATTGCAATTCTGCTATGAAGATCATCAGTATTTATAAACATTTAATTTTACTGTTACACTGCGAACACACAACTATTAGTTCGCATTACAAGTATATTAATATAGGTGTGTAGGATATAGTGATTCCGTTAATGTCTCTGGTCACTATATTCCCATCACTTCAAACTGTGAGGACTTTACAAACTCATGGACAGAAGAACCATCAAAACGTGTTTGATGAGAGACTAACTCAGTTGCTAACTCAGTATATAAAAAAAGAACTTTGAGATTCACTTGCCAGTAAACTGCGTACACAAACACAGACGCAAGTCTAAGAAACCAGATCACAAAGGGAAGCAGAAGTGCTGCTAAGACGCTGTAGTGAGACACCACATCATGATTTGGTATTTGCTCTGCTATTAAACTGACCATGTAGCTACATTCTGTGGCGTGCTCAGGCTGCTCTGCAAGACACCCACCTAAGTCTGTAAAAGAACTATTAAAGGATTAAATGAATTTAGTGTTTTGGTCCTGATCAGGTAAAGGAATTCAAAGAGGCTTTTTTTTTTTTTTGTGTTAGTCTTTGGACTTATTAAAGAAGATACAGAGAAGATCTGACTGAAACAGATAATATCACTTTATGGCCTTATTGTGAATGACAGTCTTTAGTCACTATTTCAACTTCTCTGCTGTAACCCTATGGAAATCCACAGCCCAGACGTATGTGAATTTGCAAGACAGAAGACTAGATGAAGGAAGAAAATGAAGCTATTTTTCTCAACTGCTCTCTAAAGATCTTCTCAGATTTGTAAAGAACACGTCCTAGTAAGTCCCACAGGACAGTCTAATGACACAGCTAGTAAGACTGGTGAATTGTCACCGATCAGGATGGTGCTGCTATCGTCACATTCTCATTGCCTTCTTTCTGTAGTACAGCTTCATAATTCGTCAGCTTGGCTAGCTTGTCCACCAGAAAATCTCAGGCCATAAGTGAGAAAAAAACTGAAATCCTGGAATCTTTAACAGAACTAGACAAATATCCCCTTCTGTTCAACTAATACTAATAAAGTCAAACTTAAAGCCCTGACTATGTAATCTCTAGTATATAACTTTGTATTTAGAGAAAAAAAAAGCCCATCAACTCTGTGTACTCTCTCATTTAATTTTTTTAAAGCCAAAAAGCTTTAGTTACAGTCATTTCAAATGGAAATAATATCCAGTTTCAAGTAAATACTTTGAAGTAGACTGAGACAAGCGATCAGAATTTGTAATAGAAATTTTATTCTAAATTTATCCATGATCTCGAAGTATCTACTTAGCGCAACCACTAAGGATCATCAACTACTTCTTATCAGAAATAAACTCTTTATTTATTATTTTATACTCAGTTATATTATTCCCATACCTTACTCCAGACAAACTGTCAAAAGCGTGCAGATCCAACACATTGGAGAGATCAACTCTAATAAAATAGAAAAAAAACAGTTTCATATTTTCACCACACTTACATACTATATATCTTTAAACAACTATTTAAAAATGGTTCTTTTAAGCTTAGGCAAGAAAACAAACCTTTTTCTTGCCTATCATTCTAATGCCATCATGCACAGGTAGACAGAGCATAGTCAAAAAAAAATACCTGTGCTACTACTAAAACAAATCAGATTTTACTGAAATTTTAAATTGTTTGCCATATGAGGAAAAACAGTTTTGAATTATACAGTAAAATCTAAGCACAAAAAAGGAGCTTTAAAAAATAGGGAACAAAATATAACAATGCATTACCAAGAAAGATAATAAAATATCTAACACTGGATGCCTGAAGTAGGACTGATCCTGTCTCTAATTAGAAACAGGAACTTTAGCATTTATTTTCTTATATTGAATGCTATTTTCTGAGCATTTATTTTGCCCCCTCAGTATTTACTGACATTCCCTCAACAAAGCATGAAACTTGGTAACTTAAACCATGTATGCACAGAATTTCCAAAGAACATGACTTTTTTCAAACAAGAAATCTAAGTCAGGGCTTGAATGAAAAAGAGTAAAAACAATGCAATTAGTTTTCCTTCTGCAATTTCACTTGCAAGACTTTCTAAGTTATTTTGTAAGAGCATTTTTTTTAGTAGTCACTGGATACAAATTATTAAGCTGACAAAGCAAACAGAATTGCTACATATGCGATTAATTGCATATGTGATTAGTTATTACATCTGATCCCTGTGGCCTTGCAAACCTTTCTACTCTGTATTTACAAGATCTCATTAAGACATGAGAGAAATTCTGAATTTCTACCTAAGATGCTCCCTTAAAAATATGCTACATTTCTAAAATATACCGAAGACAACTGAACTAAACCTATGCTAGCATTTTTCAGGAGCTCAGTGACTACTCTCACTTCCATCACTGGTATTATCAAAATGCAGTTTTTCATTAGAAGGCATATTTATTAATAAAACAGGAACAAAATGCAGGTTTTGAAAAACTAATACCCAAGAACAAAGATCTCAGCTTTTGCAAAACCCACTTTTCCTATAAATGAGAAATAGTTATGATTACATAGCAATATCAAATAAAAGACCCTAATGATAAGCTCCATAAACTGAGCTACACTAAAATTCACAATAGTGAATCATTTAAAATAGTGAATTTTAAGTTATATATTTAAGCAGGCAACCTACTCCTCAGAATATAACTTACAATAATAAAGAAAAAATTAGCAAAAAAAGTTCTAATTTTAAAAATTATCTTTATACTAAGTACTTAGTAGTAAAATAACTCCTGAATTAAATATTTTTAATCCAATAGTTTTAAGTGAACTAATCTAACAGCATATTTAAATTAGTCATGAAAAAATAACAGTAATACTAGTCAACACCTAATAATACTAGCCAATACAATACCTTGACCTTTGTGTTTCTATAATTTTGACAAGTCCATTTATTGACCTGAAATGCAATGGAAAAATGAAAAGCTCGATATACCACAATTTTTATGGCTTGATTAAACAACTTAAGCAATGAAAAATAGCTTCAAAAATACTACAACAACAACTTCAACTCTCTTCTTAACCTGTTAAACAACTGAACAGATATTCCAGCAAGCTTTAATTTTGTGACCTTTTTATATTTTACGTAAAAGACAGGGAACTTCACAACCTCTGACAGCAAAATATTAGCTCTCAGAATACGGCTTGCCTAAGCAAGATTTCTTCACAGTATTCACTGGTTGGTCTAAGCCTTTTTACTTT
>JAWLRI010000869.1:1051896-1063824 GCA_034781795.1 Crypturellus tataupa | reverse complement strand
ACATTAGACAAAATGTAGAGATAGTAATGAGATTTACTAGTAATGAATTTCCAAATTGCAATGTTTAATTTTAATTATTATGGTATTGAGATAGAGAGATGAGAAATGCTTTTGATCACTATTTTGTTTCAGGACATTGGTCAATTTACACCCCAGCCATAATTATTTGATACCTCTTCCATAGTGCTTTGTATTTGCTGATGAACTTTCAGTTATTGGTATTTTTTTCTGATGGTACTTTAGCAAAATATGAACTGTAGCCCAAAAATAAAAACATGAAAGCTTGAGGCCCACAGCTAATATCACATCTTACTTATACAAAGAGTTAAGACTGTGGAAGATCATTAGTGTATTTGAATGCCTTTATAAAGTCCATAGTCTCTTTTTCCTATTAAGTTAAACTATTTGTATTTCAGAAAAGGAGCAATTAAAGAAAAATAACTTTTCAGAAAATTTAGCATTACAGTCATGCCAAGAGTTCCATACCTGACTGATGTTCTGATTTTATTCAGTTCTTCCCCTGAAACCAAATCTGTTTTATTGATGATTATAAGATCAGCTAATGCAACTTGCCTATGCATTAAGAGGAAAAAAAAAGATAACTTGAACAAATACTTTCTCTGTAATGCAAAATACAGTATATCTCATAGTACACCAAATAAAAAAATCAGTACAGCAGAAAGACATACATTAATCAAAATGGAGTATAAGGAATATAGCTACAATAGCATTTGCTTTTCCTACTGTGACACAAATAAAACATCCTCTGAGCTACAAAGCCTCTTTTATTAGAAGTAGTCCTCTTCAAAGTACCTAGTGATTTATGAACCCCTAAAGGCCCTATTTCCTTTGCACATATTCTTTGTAAAGTGACTTCTATTCTAATGCATAATCATTTTAGCTCTGCATCTAGAAAAAAAAACTCTTCATTTTTACATCATGTACGTCTTGTGCATCTGATAGATTCTTGTATATAATTCATTGTTTTCCAATACAGATGGTTTCCCCTCCATCTACATCAAATCCCACTCCTCTTTAAAAAGATACTATGAATAGATCTTGGTAAAAAGACCAAATAGAGCCTGAAGCCTTTGCATTTTCTGCCTCATGACACTGTTCTTTTTATTTTAAAAGCAAAGAAGAAAGGTTTTATAAAAGAAACTCATTCTAGAGGTGGCACTTCTAATGACCTTCATTCAGTGAAATAGTTAACAGATAATGATACATATAAAGAGTTTTTATACCTAGATGCTTCATTGATGAGGCCTTCAGGCTTCTTCTCTGTTAAATGCTGGACAAAAAATTAAAACAATTTGATTAATCATATTTTAATGACATTTAAATTTATTTGCAGTCAAGGGAAGGCAAAACAGTAGAGATATACATTCCAAGAATAAACTAAGAAAAATGGCATCTAGAATTCTTCTAAATAATGGTGGTGAAAAATAAGTTTATTCTTTCAGCATTACAGAAATTTTTATCATTCTTTGTAAAAAAACCCTTTCCTTTTAATGAATTTTATCACTAGAATGCTAAAGAGATGGAAGACTAATTAAATATTCATCTATATTAGTTTTCATACTTATTACAAATTTTAAAGGCAAAATGACATATATTAACTGTGAAGCACAAACTACAAAAAAAGCAAAGTATATTGTTTTGTTTAACGAGTGTGATGCTGACCATAAACTGGATTAGGCGTTGGGTATAGTTTCACGTACATAAACACACACTCCGTTTCTCTGAAGGAAATGTTAAACTGTACTTTTACAGTAACAATTCACAACCCTAATTACAGGTCTGAATGAACAGTTACTCCTTGGTGAGCTTGCCTACCACCAGTTTTTGCTGTGTATCAAAGCAAAAACTGGGCAGAAAAGAGTGAGCATTAACAAAAGACACAGCATCAAATTTTGCTGCAGGAGTTCACTATCTCGTCACCTGCAGCTTTGTGCTTTACTTCTCTGCCAAAGCTACATGGGAAATATATATTTATTAAAAAAAAAAAAGAATAAAAAAATAGCGAACTTCTCACATGGAACGGTCAAACACCTAACATTGTATGTCTTAAAAAAAAAAGCACAAGAGTATTGCGTTATTTTGGTATACTTTCTTGGCTTTTCTTTTAAAATTATTTTTGGGCTGTGCACAATCTAAGCAGACGATAATAACATGACTGAAAAGAAACCTCTCTCCTGATCTTCTCCTGTACTTACTTTTACTGATTCTATTGAAATAGTTGTTTTCAGATTTGTTGCACTGAAAAGGACAATACCAGTGACCTGGATGTCAAGCTCTCAAAGTAGGAGCCATCAATTCAAGTTACCTAATTCTTTGCCCTTAATTAAAAAAATGAGTATTTCAGACTGCTGACAATCACATCAGAGCAACAGAGCATGACATCACTCACACTCTAGTTTCATGTGGTACGGCTAGCCATGAGGTATTATTTGTCAGCTTTCCTTGGGACAGCTTGGATATCTGAAGCATGACATGCTTAAATTACTGCCTATTACCCCAATGTCATTACTTGTACTGTCTTCACAACTTGAATCACAAGCATCTGCTGAGGTCAAGTGTTCCAACCAGTAGAACAACTGCTAGCAGTTTACACAAAGTGAAAGAATCTGAATTCTTTATTACTGTGAATGGACATCAGCTTTGTGCAGGTTTATTGATTATTAAAGATTTATAATAAAGTGTATGATTATTTATAATTTATATTTCTTTATAATTTTATAAATGGATAAACTGCCTAACTCTTCCATTAACTCCTTTGCAAAAGTGCACACAAAACATGATGGCTAAACTCCCCAAAACAACTTGCCAGGAGCTAAAAAAGGTTGGTGCAGATACAGCAAGGATTGACAAAAGCACAGGACTGCCCCCTTTTGGCAATAATTATCTATTGGAACAGTTCAACTGAAATGAGAAATATTTCAATGAAGTGACAGATGTAGAAGGAATCAAGCATCTAGCAAGCTGACAATTCTTAGTAGACACACTGTTGCACTGATGAAAAACCTGGAAACTCTGTACTTCTGCATTACATTCACAAAATAACATTACAAACAAACAAAAAAGGAAATACAAATTAAAATAAAAAATAAATCAGAATGAACACTATTACAGGAGCTGCTCAAGTTTTGCCAGAGTTTTAAAACACATAAAAAATCCAGAATGTTACCTGCAATCCATACTTTGCATCAACAACAGATACAATACCTGAAAGAGAACATGTATAGAAAGGGTAGAAATGTGCTCAGAATTGCTTAAAATTTGTTAACAATTTATTTGATTCTTGTGCAACTACTAAAAAGAGAATACCTTCACATTTACAATTGCTTATGAATTTTTCAATGCTTCAAATGGACCTGAACATTAGTTGTAACTGTAGTACAAGAAAGGCTACCAAAACAAGTAAAAGAAATTTACAGAGGATGCATGCCTCTTCTCCAAAGCAGCAGCATTTGGAACAGCTAATCATTCTCCAACGCAACCAGAGATACATTTTTACATGTGCTGACTTGTGTATCTGATCTTTTTGACTACTAGAAACCATGAACCTGCAATTCTCTCACAGAAAATTAGGACTATTAGTACTATTTCCTACACAACTGTTTCCTTGGATAGAGATGGCTGTTTCACAGCCATTCTTTGCTAAATCTAAAGCTAGCCATTCTTTTCTAAATTCTAGCCATTCTTTTCTAAATCTAAAGCCCTTGAAGAAGAAGCTTCAACATTCAATATACTCTTTAATTCTACGGAATGGCACTTTATATTACAATAAGCTCATATTTTAAAGAAACACCAAATGAGCTGCCATGTTAGAGGCAACAAGAGCACAAAAGACAAAAGAAGGGGCAAAAGGGAACACTATACTGAAACACTACACTGAAAAAAAGAAAGATGTAGTATTACTTTTGAGTAATTTTTTTGCAACATTTATTAGTACTTTTTTCCCCTAATACCACAACAACCAAGATATGTCTTCCATTCTGAAACAAGGGTCAAGAAATCAATAATAACAAACTAAAAATAAACAAATAAACTGGGCCGTCAAATGGGTAAGTAAACACCAAAATTGAATTTCTGGGGCCAAATGTTAGGATAAAAACAGGAAGATAATCTTTTTCAAACATTTTCTAAAGCCTCATCCTAAATGATCCAAATATATCACATGAAAAGCAGCAAGAGAATAGGAACAGTTGGAAAAAACACAAAAGTCTTACCATCAAGATAAATGTCACTCCCTAGTTCAGAATCCACCCAGAACATGGAGGCTACAGCTCCTAGGGAAGTGCAGCACATTCAGTTGCATTTTCTATGAAATTATCAATAATGATATATATAAATATATATATAAAAGCTATTTGCAGTGCTATATTTTAAGCTATTTCTCTTCTAAACTTTGGATGAAAAAGCATTATAAATACCACTCAAGCACACATTCAATCTAACAACGGCTGCCAAAACAAAGTTTTAAAAAAACCTCACTGATTTTAGAAAGTCTCCACATGCAACTAAGTTGTGTAATTTACCTTATCTCAGTGATTTCAAGTACCTCTCATTTCTATACCTCTCCCAGAACTCCTTCAATTCTCAAGAGATTTATGCTTCAGTTCCACAGTACTTTCTATATAACTGAATATCCGTGCTTTTCTCTTCTCCATTCACCTCATAAAAACTTTACTGAGGGTTAACCCTGTAAATTGTTATTATACCAGCAAATAAGCAATAAGTTCCACTTAAGTGCAGTTCCTCTTATACATAACCATTTTAAATATTTAGAGTAGGGGAAAATGGACACAACTGGACACAATTTTCACCACAACTTTGCATTATTAACCTTTTTTTACAACAAAAACAAAAACTTTTTAAAAATATTAATGTTATTCCTTATGAAATTTAACTTTACAATGACTATTTTTCCAAAATGCTATGGGTACAAAGGACTATTGCATATTTTGTTCAGTCAATGTAAAAATACTTTTCCTGACTTCTTAAATATTTATCAATGAAATAACCACACCATATTGTTTAAACAAAAATACGCATCATACTTTGAGATATAAGTAGCAATCCCCTTACAAAATGAGACTTGGACAACTATCCTCTCAGTTGTTTTCTATGATTATAAGATGAACTCATAACAATACAGAAATGAATCACAAGTACTGGATGTTGACTGAATAAGAGATTACTTCAGAAAAACTTTCAAAACACAGAAAGCAGCATACAAGAGAGCTGAGAGAGCTTGTTAATGCTCTTGCAAAGCAACTCTATTATCTTTGAAATTTTGTGAAGATTAGGAGAGCTCTCCAGAGACTGGAGAAAGGCATATATTGCACCAAGTTTCACAAAATGTCATTCTCAAAATCTGCACAACTAAAAGCCACCGAGCCTCACTTCGATCCCTGAAAATAACAGAAAGCAAGTTATCTCAGAATGCACGTGAAAGACAGTGAGTAGGAACAATCAGCATAGATTTAGCAAGGATAAAATCACACCCAGCCCCTTGGGTGGGTAAGGGGAGAGCAGTAGATGTCATACATCTCACTCTAGAAAGGTTTTCAAAACCATCTTCCACAATATTCTTGCACTGAATTTGCGACATTACAGTCTGAATGGAAGTTCAGAACAATTAGACAAAAAAAATTGGATAATCAGGATCTAATGGTCATGGTTAATGGGTCATTCCTTAAACACAGGCTGGTAAAACTGGGGGGCAGATAGGGATCTATCTTTGGAATCTGTCCCACTCGACATCTTTATTAGGGATGAAAGGGAATCTCTTCTTCCCAGAGAAGGGATGGAAAAAAAAACTCTGATCAAATTTGCAGATGAGGAGAAAGGAAATTAGTTGATATTCCTAAGGGCAGGGCTGCTATTCAGAAGGACCCGGGACAGGTGGGAGGAACTGCCTGACAGGGATCTCATCAAATTCATCCTGTACAAACGCCACGTTCTGTCTCCTGGAAAGAAGAGCCTCTAAACAACAATACAGGCAGCAGATGGATAGACTGGGGAAGCAGCTCCACTAGGAAAGGCCTGGTGTGCAAAGAGCCAAGCGTGAGCCTGCTGTGGGCCTCACGGGGCAGTGAGATCCAACAGCACATCCAGTCATGTAGGCAGGAGCAGAGCCCCAAGTGGAGGAGTTATCCTGCTTGACTGAGAACTCAGTGTATCCAGTTTGAAGTCTCCCTCTACAGGAAACTTGCCCATAAGCTGAAGCAAGTTCAGCAGACAGCCACCAAGAAAATCACAGGCTGGAGCACAAGGCCTGCAAAGACAGACAGGGGAAACTGGCCTTGCTCGAGTATCTTCAGGAGCACCTAACAGCAGACTTAAGCGCCACAGGAAGATTATCAAGAAGATGGAGTCACGCTTTCACAGAGTGTGTGGTGGGAGGATGCAGGCAACGGTTTTAAGCTGAAATAAGAGGGGCAGATGATTTTTTTTCCATTATGCAACGGCAGGCTGTCTTCACAGGTTGTGTCATGCCCATTCTTGCAGGCTTTCATGATCCAACTGGATAAAACCCTAAGCAACCTGGTCTGATCTCATAGCTGACTCACAGCTTTGGGCTTGAGGGTTGAACTAGAGAACTTCCATGGCCCCTTTCCACTTGAATCACTACGATTTTAGTATTTTCACATGATAGGCCTCTAACTGCTGCATTTCTGTTCAAAGACAGAAGTTTTATGGAATGATGAAATGCACAGCATCCTTCATACCTCTGCAGAATGCAAAACGGAACACACTACACTGACACGGGCACTTTGGTTAATCTTGGAGAAAGTAATTTACAGATATTTAGGTAACTGCAATCATAGTCTAGCAATGACTTGGAAACCCCTGAATGAGAGTATATAGATGCATGAACAGAAATACTTTGCTCTTACGCACAAACCTGCTTACATTTCATTTAAGTAAGGCAGTTCTGTGACAGAAATATGACCAATAATGCTTTGCACTAGCACTTAATACTGGAAACAAAAACTGACAATGGGAATGTAAAAAACCTGCTTCCTGTGTTATAAGTATGTTCTTTATGAGAAAAAAATTGGGAATATGCTCCTATTCTTTCTACTAAAAAGACTTTGTAAAATGGCTCCTAGTGATCTATAGGAAGTGCACTATGCAATCCTTTTATACATACACATATATAAAATTTACTTTTAAAGGAACTGATTTAACATGTATCATTGCCACAGTACGAAGGAGAGCTATGAGAAGACAGATATTTTTCTCCAAAATGTTGCATTCTTATTGTTGACAGCACTATCTAGAGGAATCAAGCACACAGGAAAAATAGTAACTGAATTAATTCTAATGTCTAGAGTTATCTACCTGACTTTCAAAATGCAGTTCTCCAGGCATCACTGTGTATCAAAATAAAAATATGACAGTGCTTATTCATGAAGATATAGCAAGTGCCCACAAGATCTAATGATTTCCTGGTATCAATAGATTCTTCCTCAAAAAGCTTAACTGTTTTTCAATTTGACTGAAATAGGATTTGTGTGTAACACAGACCAAATCAATATCTTTTCTTTTAAAGAAAATTACTTTACTATGACAACTATTTAGCTTTGAGCTGGAAAGCGTTAGTCTCCTTAAATGGGAAACAACTGAATTCCAAGTAAGAATTTCCCTCACTTTCTTGGTCAACTACAGACTTTTAATTGATACCAAAAAGACCAATTTAGATAGTTACTACTAATGTGAACTTGATACACCTTTCTATAATAAATAAAGTAGTAAGATCTACTAAAAAAAAAAAAAAAAAAGAAAGTATTAAGCTCTACCAGTAAACCAGAGCAATACAGTCATATTTTAGACAGCATATTTAATGCTTTCACAAAATACAAGGTCTGGAACAATCAATATGACACCACATTAGGTGCTATGAATATTGTTTCAAAGCAGCAAATATAAACCAGAAGAATCTCTTCAAAGCTACGTTTCCCTTCTGTTCTGTGTGTCCATTGTCTTCTTTAAAAGACCTCTCACAGCAAGCCTTACAAAATATTTTTTTGAAAGAAACATATTTTAACTAGATTTTTGTTATGCTTCAGGGTTATCTTCATTCTACAAAAAAAAGCCTGTCTGTTCACGAGTTTTCTTAATTAATCCAGTTTCAGTCTATGCCGCTCTATATAAAGTGCACACACCCACCACTTTATTACACGTCATATAAAAGGAACTGACTGGAGAGCAAGTAAGTCTGTCATAAAAAGGGGATAATTATCATGGATATGAAAAACATGTAATGCAGATTACCTGGATCTGCCAGTCCAGTTGTTTCTAACAATATGTAGTCAAATTTTCCTCTCTTTTGCATCAGATTCTCAATAGCCTTCACACCATTGTCCCTATAAGAAGGAAAAAAAAAAAAAAAACCTGAAAACACAGAAAACAAACTAAAACAGTTATGAATGGCATCAAAGCAAAGATCTGAATCAGGATTCATAGTCTACATTAAAAGTTCAGTCATTAAGCTGCTACTCTATTACTACAAAGCTCTCATTTCTCTGCTTTACTTTTGTCTGAAAACAGTGTTTTTCTACTCTCCGGACACCTAATAAACCTGTAAAACAGAGCTGTATGATTAAGTGACGCCAGTTGAGACTGAAAAAATGGGGGGAAGGAGAGAACCACAGGATACTAAGCCACATACTTGAATTCTTTCCCCCCCGCTTCTGCTCCCTGTGAGCAAAATAACATGTGTCACTTACTTGCTTAAATCTGAGCAGATGAACCTGAAGTAAAAGTTTACTACATTTTACATAAGAAACCCATATACAAAGCATAGCAGTAATGGCAGAATTTGTTACATTCCAGTATAGGTCAATACAAAAGGGTCTTCCATCTTGCCTTTACTATCCCAACAGTAAGGGCACAAGCCCATTCCTTTCCAGTTTTCAGAGCAAATGAAGAATCACCTTTCTTGAAAAGTGGCCACAGACACAGAAAACAACATGACACAGATGCACTGTTACATTTTAGCATAGCCTTTAGTTTATGATTTGGAACATTGCATTTCACTGGTCCTTTCATCAGAGGCTCAGTCTCTGCCCTTTCCTAGAGTATAAAATACCCCCAAGCATTAGCTAAAACACAGTAAGAAACACAGAAGAAATATTCAGTGCTACAATTAGGTTACTTTAGTCCTACTTCCAATTTCCATGAACAAATCTACAAATAAGGGGGAATAATATTGAGAAAAATAGTAGCACTCTTTACCCTAAAATATCCAGTTGGTGTTTAGATTAATATTTAGGTATTTTTCTGGAAGACGTTAAGTCCAAATCCAGTAAGGCAGCAAAAAGACATGAATTTCAATCTCTCAAATTCCAATTCTTGTTTTACCTGACAAAAGAAGCCACAATCAACACAGACATTAGTTTTTAGTCACAACACTGGATGGCCTTCTCATTTTGTCATATCCCTCAAAACTTGTTGCAAGAGCTTCACATAATATTCCTGCCTTACTTTACTGAACAGCACAGGCAGCCATTTCTGAGCTCCAGCCACTCTTCATAGAGTTCTCCACCTTGACTGATTGCCAGTGATTTCTCCAAGGCACTTCCTGGAAATATAAGGACTACTGTTAATTTTGATCTACAAACATGGGTAAGAATGCTTTAAAAAAAGGTATCAAAGATTCAAGCAACTACATATTTTCATTCCTGAATTATACTGTATATTATGAAACCACATTTCTGAAATGTTCTTCAAAAATTACTATTTCTCATTTTATGGAACATTTAGAAAAGCCACATTTATTCTATAAAGAACAAAACCCAAAGGATAAAAAGGCAGCATAACTAACCCGAACTTTGTTAAAAGAACGGGAAAGTAGCTTCTGTCTCCATATCAAATTAAAGCTTTTTATAGACATTTTATTTCAAGTTCCTCGATCAGAAAAGTACCATACTTTTTGCAAAGTTCTAAGTGCACACACACAGTGCAAATTTTAAAAGACAATGACTACGGCAGTGATATGAAATCACAGTCCCCACAGCTATCAGTCTTGCATAGAGAAGGAATTGTGATCTGTAAGTAATCAGGGAAGGAGAAAGCAGAGGGAAGATCAGGAAGAAAAGAGTTCCTCTGCTGAGATTTTTATTCCTGTCTGCTTGAAAATTAAATAGGTCACATGCAGGTTCAGCAGTTCATGTAGCAGATGCTCATTTACTTGACTCTGACAGAATTTATGTACAAGACAGAACAGATTAATGTTGCTTTTTGAACACCAGCTGGTAGGCATTTTGTCTTTCTGAAAGGTATACGGTAGATCATTACTAACCCAATGTATTTAAAACCACGTAGTTCTTAACTCCCCAAACCTTTACAGGACAAATATACAATATTTGCCATTTTACTTCTAAAGAAACATCTCCGCAGGTTTACATACCTTCACCAAACTCATTTAATATAACTGCTATTCTTTTATTATGTTGCTCTGTCAATATGTAATTTAGAAGAGTTGTTTTCCCAGCACCTAGAAAACAGACCATATTTCTATTAAAGCATAAACCAAAGAGAACAAATAATTTTAAAATAAAAGATTTCACAAGACACACAGGCTCTAGACATATTTAGAAGAGCCAAACCTCCACCCCTCAAGTGACAGTGTCTGAGAAAGCTACTCATTTCCTTACCTGTCAGGCAGTCTATATGTGTGTGTATATATACATATATATATATATATATGTACACATACACATATATATATACACTTGCATATTCAAAATAAATATATGTGTCCACATATGTGTATACCACACACAGAATCCTAGAATGGTTACGGTTGGAAGGGACATCTCGAGATCACCCAGTCCAACCCCTGCTCCAGCAGGGACACCCAGAGCACGGGGCACAGGGTGGCATGCAGGCGGGTTGGGAAGATCTCCAGAGAAGGAGCCTCCACAAGGAGCCTCTCTGGGCAGCCTGTGCCAGGGCTCTGGCACCCTCACAGCAGAGAAGTTCTTCCTCACATGGAGGTGGAACTGCCTGGGGTTCAGCTTGTACCCATTGCCCCTCGTCCTGTCACTAGCCACCACGGAGAAAAGTTTGGCCCCACCTTCCCTAAAAGGAGGCCCCATCCTCCCTAAAGGGATAAAGTTTGACTGCACCGTATATACACATATTTACTTTTCTCTTTAAAAGGCGCCCCAGTGACCAAACTATAAAGCCGCGTCACGGCCGGAAGCCGCCACCAGCTCCTCGCTCACCCAGGTAGCCCGTGATGATGGTCACCGGGATCTTGGCGCCGGCCTGCGCGCCCTCCGCGCCGTCGGGCCCTATGGGGATGAGCTCGGGACAGTCCTCGTCCTCCATGAGGGCGGGAAGGCGCCGCCGCCGCGGAGCAGACGCGGCCGCCGCTCGCCCCTCTGCCGGGGCGCTGGGCAGAGCCTCCGGGGAGGAGAAAGGATCAAAGGAGACCGACTCAGCGGGGCCCTCTCGACGCGGCCCCAGGGTTAACGTATTTATTGTCGCGCTGCAGTTGCAGGTCGCTTTACAGAGACACCTCATGCTGGAGCCCCCGCACGGCGCCGGGGCAAGGAGAAGGAAACACGCGTATTGGAACGGAACTATTAAATAAGCTGTACACCGAAGTCCAGTCTGTCCCCCTGAAGGCGGCGGGACGCGGCCCCCGCCGCCAGCGCGGCTCGGCGTTATTTGCTATGGAGATTTGGGGCCGGTTTTATGGATTCTCTCGCCTGCAGATCCCAACGCGAAGATCACGCACGGGGAAATTCTCAGGAATAAACCTGTCAGCCGCGCTGCCCGACACACAGCCGCCACCGCTTCTCCCTTTCCCTATTTATTTATTTATTTATTTATTTTCCTTTTTTTTTTTTTTTTTTTTTTTTTTTTTTTTTTTTTTTTTTTTTTTTTTTTTTTTTTTTTTTTTGT
>JAWLRI010000869.1:887376-1051886 GCA_034781795.1 Crypturellus tataupa | reverse complement strand
GTCTTCTGGTTTTAGCTCACCCTCCCCTGGGCCACAATTGAGCTCCCTCACAGTGCGGTCACCCCCTCAAAGCGGGGTCCGGGCTCGGCTGGGCTGGTGCTGCCGGGGCAGCCGCTCCAGGCACGAGGGAGCTGCTGAAGGGGGCAGCTCTGCAGGACACAGCGCCGGGGGGGACATAGGGACGACCACCAAGCCCAGGGCCCACTGTCCCTACGCCTGGAGACGAGACTTGGGCATGGGGGAAGGGGCACATCCCGCTGGGACAGAGAGAGACCTCTCTCTCCCAAGGCAAAGTGACTCCAATAGGGGCTGGAAAACCCTTAGCTGGGGAAAGGGGCCACGGCAAGAGACTCACATGGTTTGGAGGAGATCAGCAAGCAAACGGCTCAGCCTCCCCTCATCCCCCCCAGCCTGCCTCATTCTCCCATGGACACGGCCCCCCACAAGCCGCTCTGCTGCCCAGGCAGCCCCCAGCCCTGCAGACACGTAGGATGCAGCCCACCAGCAGCAGAGAGCTGGTGACGAAATAAACTATCTAAAGAACTGCTGTACAGCGGGGTTTGCCAGCGCGAACCCATCTCGCTCTGCCCTGCTCCTCCAACCGCCTGCTGCAGGGTTTATTAATGCTCGGAGCAGCTCTGGGCGGGTGCCCCTGCGCTGCCCGAGCTAGCACACACATCGGCTGTGCTCCGCGGGAGCCACCGGCGGCCCTGGCCCGTGTCCTCGGCTCCTGTGGGCAGCCGTGCAGGGGAAATGGGGTGGCAGCTAAAGCGAAGGGAGGTGCTTTTAGTTTGAAAGAAGGACTCCCCATCTGACACTGAGATGCCCAAGTGAGAGTGAGCTCCATTTGAGCATGTTTCCTTGTCGCACCCACGGCCTCAGGCTCGGCTGCGGTCGGGGTACCGACTGTTTATATTCACCCAGGCCCACAGCAGTATCCTGCACAGACATTTATTTTGCCGTAAGCCAGGCTTGGGCTCGTTTCAGTTCAGTCAATAAGCCCTGAACTGCACGGACACCTTGTGCTGCTCGAGCTGCCCAAGCCCCACGCCTTGGGTTTGTCTCGCTTTGCTCACAAGCAGAACAGCACAACGGGGCCACGAGTAAAGGGGCACCATCCTCGCATGTAGGGAATATTATGGAAATCAGCCATCCGCAGGAGCTGTGGGGTCCCCCATGTACCCTCTTACAGCCACAACCTCTTTTCCACTTCTTTAACAGGGTAGTAGGATATCCCTGATATTCCCTGTAGTCCTACCAGGCCTCCTCTGATTGCCACAGCAACAAGCAGATCTGCTTTGCTGCGCTTTTATGGGGCAGATGATGTTATATATTAGGTGCTATCACAACACAGCCCGTTAGCATAAGCAAACTAACACAAACAACAACGAGCAGGGCTCAGCCTGCAGACAGAAGGCTGCACAATATACACGGCTCTCACTGGCAGAAACCCTCTCCCTGCCTTGCTAGGCATTTCACAAGATATGTTGCAAACTCAATCCCAGTGCCATACGGAAGGGACGCTTCAGCTGACATCAGCTGCTTCTTCGAATCCAATCCGTCAGGAAAACTGCCTTACTCCATTCCAGAGATTTTCCTTTGTGCGTCAGTGCCGGGGCTGAGCCATCCGCGTCGCCTCCAGTCGCAAGGCAGCCCGGTCTGTGCCATATCAGGGCAGCTCGCAGCAGGGAAGGCACAAGGGATGGGTTAATCTTGGGGAGCGCACACTGGCCCCTAAGATGAGCCCCAGGCCTGTGCTGGAGCCCCTGTTTGTCTATAAAGGGCAGTGTTGCCTCGCACAGCGACATACATGTTGTCTGCATTTGCCTCGGGGAGCTCGCTTCATTCTCGTCTCTTCCTTTTCCTCCTCCTTGCCCCAGCTCTAGATGAGGTGCACGGGGGGCAGTTGCAGCCCCCTTGCTTGGTCAAGGGCTGCATCCCCTGGTCACACCGTGGCTGCGCATAGGAACCAAATCCATCGGCATTCCCGTCCCTCTCAGGAGCCAGTGGCTCAGGTTTCCTTAGGTACCAGCTGGCTGTCACCGATACGGGAAGGCAGCGCGGCCGCACTCTGGGCTGGGGAGCAGGGCCGCACACACACAACAGCTCCACGCCCGTAAAAGAGCCCATCTGGGGCTTGCACTTAGGACAGTGCACGTAGTGCGCTGCTCTTCCATCTTCGAATACGGTGGTGAGGATGGCAGTGAGGATAGTGGTGCCCAGGAGGTTGGGGAGAGCTGGTCCTTCTCCCAGGCATCCGGAGGGGGCATTTCCTCATTCTACTTCCAAGGCGGGATTTAGACCTCCCTCAAGTTTCTGTGATTCTGGCTTAGCATCCTTTAGAAGGGAAGAAGGTCAACACACCTTCCCTCAGGCCAGGTCCTGGTGCGATGCTCACAGTGGAAGTTCAAAGAAAGGACACACAGAGTTACCAGGCACACGTTAGTCCCTCCACTAGTCGTGTGTCCGTGTCCTCCTGTGCAAGCAGCAGTGATGATGTGTAGTCACCTTGGGAAAGCCGTTTGACATTGAAAGGCATCCAGGATAATTTTGGCTTAAGCTTCTGTATAGTTTATTTGTTATATTTTTAGATTTTGTTATATAAAATACTGTACCATTTCTAGGTCTTCTCTGGCAAAAGCTTAGTTAACTCTTACTCTTCCTTCTTACTATCTCTTTTTTTCCTCTTTTCCCTGAAACACTTGCCCAAGCCTAGTCAGGAATCCAGGGTCCTAGAGAGTTTTTCTTTTTTTGGTAATTGTTTTCTTAAAAAAATACCCACAGTTCATTCTTCTTTTAGAAAGCAAAACAAAAAAATATATTCTGGAAAGAACAAGAGGGTTTCAGCCCAAATCGTCATTTTCCATAGCCAGACACTAAGGGAAGCAGGTTTGGGAGAGCAGACAGGAGAAGCTAACAACACACTTCTCGAGATTAGGAGTATTTCTAATGGACGCTGGTGATCAATTTAAGCACTTCTTATATGTAGATGATGCCTGAAGAGCATCCTGTTCTGCCAATACCTGTCTGAGAGCCCAGGGGGACAAATGGTGGGAAACGCACAGACAGCTCCGAAATTAGAGGAAAATCAGCCATTTTGGACTTCTTGGAGCAAAACCGGCAAAACATGGTTGCTTCCCATGGGCCAGGGCCTGGAAGCACCTCCGGACCCTCAAATAGCTCAGAGTGGGTGGCACCAAAGGGTGGTTCCGTTTCGGGAACCGCCGGAGCAGGGTCGGGCTCTTCCGTGCCAGCGCGGGCCGGCTCCTGCCTTCCTCTGCGGAATTCACACAAGGACAGATTAAAGAAAGCCAATTTCCTTTCTCATCAAATCAATTCCTTCTGGGGCAAACAAAGCCACGAGCGCGGCGCTCTTGTCCTCCCGCGATCCCGTGGTTTGCTCTGGCTGGAAGAGGCAGCGCTGGAAAACCCGAGCCCATTTCCTGCTCTGCGTGCTGCAGCGTGCATGCTCGCCTCAGCCTGGAAACGCTTTGATGGATATTATTAGGCCCGGAAAGCATTTGGAGCTCCTTTCTTCCGCATGAGCCGACCAAAGTGCATCGGGATGAAAGAGGGGCGAACGGGCAGGGTCCACGGATGCCACGGGCAGGCTGCTCATGCCGGGGAGCCGTGTCGTGCGGCATCACCTCACAACCTCCTGCCCCGGGCAGAGCCGTGGCAGGGCCCACCGCCCCCAGAAGTGCTGTTGGGTGCCCCATGCTGGTCCGCAGGCTCCTGGATGTGCCCTTGCAGGGCAGCAAAGGCTGGAAGTGAACAAACAAATAAACCATATTTGTCCTTGCAATATTTCTGTTTGTTTGGGGCCTGGGTGTTTTGGCATTGGGATATCAAGCTCTGGCTCTGAAGGCCGCACTGGTACCGTACTGTCCTGGCTGCCCTAGTTTTGCTCAGCAACATTGACACTGTTCAGGACACGCTCGCGAAGGGAGGGATGTGGAAGGCAAAGCTCAGGTCCCAGGGTGGAGAGATGCACCCATTTGGCCTCAAAACTTCTGCCCTGTGATTATGCTCAGCCTGCCCAGCATCAGGATGAGGAATCTCCCATGGTTTTGAATGGAACACAGATGAAAAGCAAAGCCAAGCGAAGCCTGTGTGCAGCTCTGCACAGGACGAGCGCTCCGGTCAGTGCTTTGCCACTAGTGCAGCCAAGAAACACCAGGGAGGAACCTCCGGCAGCGAACAGCGCTTGTGGTTACTGGTGAAATCCCAGATTAGCAGAAAGGTCTGGTAAATGGGAGCAGGAGTCGCGCTGACTGCAGCATCTGTTGGATGTGGAGAGTGGTTATGACTCTCTCCAAATACAATGCACATGTCGTGGGGAAAACGACTGCTACAATAACAGGAATAAATCTTAATAGAGACTTGGGTGATAACAGACACCATAGGGGAGTTATCAAAATGGGAAACACATGGCAGCATCTCCGCCAGACCTCAGCAGAAACGCCTTGGAAGGGCTAGCAAGTCTCCTACCTGAAAGTGAAGAGAAAAAGAAAATACAGGAGAGATGGTGATGGAAGGACAGGGCCAAGGGAACACGAGGAACCTCAGCGTCCTGCCTCGCTTATGAACGAGAGCAACCGGGCTGGGGCCGGCACCCGCTGCCTTCGCACTGTCCCTGGCGCAGAAGCCGAGGTCTGAGCACAGCCCAGGCCGACGGGCTCTCACCCCTTCCCTGAGCTGTGGCCACACTCCCTACCTCGAGGTGTCACAGCCTTTGCCCACTGCTGCAGTTGTTTTTACTGCACCCTACACGTGCAGCTCAGAGCTGTGTCCAAGCAGAGCATCCCCAGGACAGACCAACTCCAGTGTTCACCACGGCCAGGACAAGCCCTGATCTCAGCCACATGGACACTCAGAATGAGTAACCTGGGCTCATTCACTCACAGCCAAGCCCACCCACACCCTGGGGCTAAGCAAGGGGCTCCAGGCTCTTCCCACGGCCAAGGACAGAACCTGCCCACGTTTCTCAGCCTGGGACTCCCATGAGCTTTCCGATTGAGGCAGGACAGCCATGGGACAAGCGGTGGGTGCTCAGGGTTGGCTCAAGACAAGGCGCATCAGGCAATGGGGTCCAGAGAGCAAACAGCAGCTTCGTGTGGGCCGGCCGGTTTGCTTTACAGCGCACTTAGTTGCAATAAACTCACCAATAAAACCCTAACAACCGGGTGGCTAAACATTATTTCAGAGTCAGTAAAACACAAGAGGCAGTTTAACAAGGCAAAAACGAGTTGTTAGCACTGCCCTGTAAAACACACGGGCTTTTATGGGCACCCCCTTCACTCGCAGGTCTGCCAGGCATGAGCAGTGACAACGCCGTGTCCCCATCAGCATCCGAGCTCCGGGTCCCACTTCCCCAGGCAGTGCCAAGTCACAGCCATCTTCCCTCCATGCTCCTGTGCGGAGCGAGCAGCCTTTTCCAAGGCTTCACAGACCACCTCCGTGCTCCGAGTGACCCCCCGTGTTTAAAGCAAACAATCTTGACCTCTCGCTGCGTTTCAACCACATTAAAGCTCACCTTTTGGACTCCCCATTAGGTTTTATGATGTGCTTCCATATTTAAATGGACATGACTCACACCAGGGCTTCTGCCGTCATGCGGGGAAAGGAGAGATGAATGCCAGATGTTACCCACAAGTTACTCCAGGAAAACAGAGTTAAAAAAAAATAATAAAAAAAGATAAGAAAAGAAAAGAAAGTGTTGGGCTTTCACAGCTTTCCCCATTCAGGTGAGTGTCAGACTGATACCTGAATTTGCTTCAGTGTCAGAGCTCCCACGGGATGAAGGATTTGGTTGTCTCAGGTCACTGACACCGTCCCTACCATCACTATTGCTCCGACGGGAGGAGAGAGGAACCTCGGGCCCTTGCCAGCCTGGTCCAGTTCCTCGAGACCCTACCCAGGGTCTGAGCTGTGGGTTTCTTGCCCAAGAAGCTAAAATGATCTCCCTGCACTGTGGGTGCTCCACGAAGACCAGGCTGCCCATGAGTTGCAAGGGTTTTCCAGCAGTTGACAATGGCTTTCCAGAGCACAGGAAAATTAAGTTTTTTTTTTTTTTTTTCCCCTCAAAACTGCATTACAATTTTCTTTTCCAGGGTTTTGCTGCCTGCAATGACGGTGCCGCAGAGCCCACCATGCCCGTGACAGTGCTCACTGTGGCACCAGGTTGCAGCCAGGTGGCATCACTGCTGCCCAGCATCTCTGCCTCAGGGTACACCCCACAGGCCCCAGGTAACCCTGATTTTCCCAGAAAATCGCAACCCAGGCTGTGATTTTCTGCCCAGCTTCTCACAGCCAAGCGCAGCAGCCACCAGCACCTCCCTGGTGACTCGCTGAGGAGGGGAGGTGACAGCAGCCCTGCTCTGGGTGAACCCCAAGAACCTCAGCAGGAGCCAGTGGAGCTGGGCACTGCTCGGGTGCCCCAGTCTGCCCTAGACCTGTAGGCACTGCAGTGACACAGGGGACACTTGGACCCAGACCGCTTGGTCACAGCCTCTTAGGAAGGGCATTCAGCTAAACCTCACAGCCCTGCTCAGCTCCCCAGGGTTGGAGCCACCAATGCCAGTGGGGACAGCACATGCCCCAGGGACCTCAAAAGCAAGAGGGGAGCTTACCAGGACACAGGACTACACTGGGGAGCTGCATGGTAGATATTGCACTTCCCTCCTTGCTAGGGATGCACCACGAGCAGGAGCCTGCAGGAAGCTGGGATGGAGGCAGTGGGAAGCCGCTGGGTGTTATTAGTGGAGAGGTGGGCAGTTGTGTCCCAGGTGCTCCTGCCCAGCGCAGGGACAGCAAAACTCAAATCACCCTTACACAGATGTGTCAGGAAGGACCCCAGGCCTCGCACCAACGGGATGAGGCTCCCCAGAGCCTCAATGACGCCATGTCTTTGCCCCCGGCCAGCCCTCGAGAATGCCCCGCTGCAGCGCTGCTCCCCGAGGGCCCCTCTCCTGTCCGTGCCTGCGGGGTGCAGCGGGGCTCTTCTGCCCCTCATCATTATCAGCTTTTGTCTAAAACTTAGGTATCTTTCGCCAGCGGTAGAAAGCAAGTTCTGCCTCACGAAACCCTGCACTCTGTTTAAAGGAGGGATTGTGACTCCCCCGGTGCGGTTTACTGGCCTTTTACCCACAAAGATGTCATTGTGGGGACGCAGGTCTCAGCTGCGCAGCCCCCGTTTTGGAGGTGACAAGCTTTCCAAGAGCTGGATTTCACTGCTGCGTGCAGGAGTGGGCCGGAGCAGCCGAATAGTGCGGCTGGGTTCCTTTGGGATGATTTTCCCGGAAGCCCGAGGACAGAGATAGAGGCGGCCTGTCTGCGTGGCTGTGCACCCATCGTCTCGCTTCAGGGCACCTCTCCCTGGCACCTTTCCTGCGGATGCCAGATGCCCCTCAGCCTCGTTGGGTCTCGGCTACCCGCGATCACCCCTTGCCCAGCTCTGCCGGTGGCGGGAACCTGATAACCAGGGCGGGAGCAGAACCCGGCACTTCCCTGCTGCGCCCCGGCCCTCCCTCCTGGGTGGTCCTGTCCCCCCCGCTGTCCTCTGTCCCCAACTGCCATCTTGGAGGTATCGTTTCTCACCCCACTCCACACGGTGGCCAGGGCAGCCCCTCTGCCCACCACGATCCTGCCTGCGGCGGAGGGGGCTGAGCAGGATCGGCCCCAGGCTCGTCCATCCCTGTGCTTGGCTCTGTACCCACTCCAATCCCATCCTGGGGATGCGGAACCCCTTGGCATTGCCCTTGCCAAAGAGGGACCCATCCTCCCACTGCAGCTTTGCCGACACGGGTGGACGCAGCCATAAGACCCCAACCAGAAGTACTGTATATAACAAAACCTAAAGATACAACAAATAAACTATACAGAAGCTTAAGCCAAAATTACCTTGGACCCTGTAGCCGGCCTGGCCGGTGTCAGCAGGAGAGGTCCAGCGGCTCCTGACTAGGAGGGCTCTCCCGCTGCCCGCAGATGAGGCTGAAACTCCACACTAAGCATATGTAAGGACATTAAGCTGTTGGAACTAAAGGATAATTTGAAAAGTATTTTTCTTAATACTGGCATTGGGTTTCCCCAGCTTTGCAGTTGGTAAAGAGAAAAAGAATGTCCTTACTAAGGGAAAGCAGTGAAAGCTGAACCGGGGGAATTAGGCGGTGCTGGGCTCCCCTCGCCTGGCCGTGGCTGCGCCAGGGCAGTCTTGGGGACCCTGCCGAAACGCCCTGGTGTGGGGGCACCCGCTGCGGCCCAGCTCCACGTGCAGGAGCAGCCCATGTCCCCGCGCCACTGCTCTGAGCGGGCTCCGGTGCTCCCCAGCGCACCCGCTCTGCCCTATGGCAAGGGCAGCCACGCAGCCGCGCTGCCGTGAGCTGCTGCTGAAACCAGCAGGCTGGGGCCGCAGCTGCGAGCAGCATCGGGTGAGTTGTGTCAGTTCTCAGCCCCATCCACCTCCTGCTCCACATCGCCCCAGTCCCACGGGCAGCCGCGGGCCCCTGGCAGAGGAAGTGCCGGGCCCTCGCGCGCTGCCCGTGTGAACGCAGGCAGGAACATGCGCCGCAATCTGGCTTTTTGTGATCGCGGAGAAATTGCGAAAGGAAGGAAAATCCAAAGCGGTTCCGTTTTCCTCCCGCTCCCCTTCCCCGCGCCGCTGGAAAGAGTCAGGAAGTGCCCGGCTGCAGGAACAATGCGGAAAAAAAGCCCGGTGCCGCGTTCCCTGGTGAACCTGGCGGGATCCCAGGCTGGGGACGTAGTGTGCGGGGAGCGGGCAGTGGGGCCGGTTGGATGCCGGGTGCCTGAGGGGCTCCGCAAGCACCACAACTCGGTCCCTCAGCACAGTCCACTCTCTGGCCAGGCAGCAAGGGGCAGGAGGTGCCAAGGCCGCTGCTCCTTAGCCTCCCATCACACCCTCAAAACACCTCTGAAATCACCTTAGGTAAGAAGCCCAGACCTTTCGCTATAGATTTAGGCTATTAAAACCAAGCCAAAATGTGTTAAGAAGCCAGCGTGGGGCTCACAGGCAGCCCCAGGGCTGCAGATCCCACAGGAACCCCCAGTGCCAGCAGAGTGCAGACCTGTAGGGTCCGCACAGCCCTGGGACGGCCCTGCTGCCAGCTCTGCCCTCCCGCGTGCCGCTGTGCCCGGGCTGTGCTTCCCCAAACAGCTGCCCTTTTGGAAGGCGCCGCACGGGCTGCTCCGCAGTGGGTGGCCGCAGCTATTCGCCCTGCCATTGTCCATCCGGGTTATTAATAAAGGCAGCAGTAATGGGACTGCCACCCCGCATCGTCCCGCAAGGCCCTGGCGGCCGGTGGGAAAGGGGGTCGTCTGCCTCGTGGCCGGTGGAAGGTTACAGAGCCAAGTGACTGCTGCCAGCCTTGCCCGTGTGATGGGAGCAACGAGGCCGCTGCCACCTCCGTGTGGGCCACTGTGCCTGGCAATGACCTTTGGTCGCTCTGGTGCTGGGCTGGATTTGAAATGTGAATTAGAGAGCCGGAGGTGAAAGCCTCCAGATCCCCTTACAAATCCCTGGGGCACCCACGCCTTGTCAAGCCGCAGTGCTTGGACGCTTATTTATTACCCCTGGCCAACGACCCTGCTTGGCGTGGGGCTGGAGCGGCTGCCGGGGGTGTTCGGCTGCCCCTCGAGCTGTGGGGGCATCACGTCCCACCGCGCGCTGCAGCGCTCTGCAGTCGTGTGTCCCCAGCCCTTCTCCTCGCACTGCTAATGGTCTGTGGTGGGGAAACCTTGTCATGGCTTGAGTTTATCCTCTGAGTGGCTGCAGAAGAGCTGCTTTGACTTGGAAAGCTGCTGGGCTGATTTTCATTTTCTTTTGCCCCAGGAGATCTCTAATGCAGTGGGTAACTGGGGTTCCATGAGAAAAGCAAGTCAGAGGCACTGAGCCTTATCAAAAATGAATGCAGCTCTCCATAAAAGCCTTCTGAGCCCTCTCTGAGCAGCCGTTTCCCCTCTATCCCCTCACCGCTGCTTTCATGCTCTGAGAGCTCCCAGTGCTGGTTTGCAGGGCAGGGGCTGGGGAAGCACGAGCGGCTTTGCTGCCTCTGCCTGCAGCCCCGCACAGCTCTGCGAGTGAGCGAGCGAACCGCGGGCTCTGCCAGGAGATGTTTTATACGAGAAGTTTTAGCACCCCTGTGTGGCATCACTCTGCTATGTGTGAGCCGAGCAGCGCGCGCAGGAGCTGCCTGCTGCCTGGGGGACGCCGCAGCCGCCCGCGCGTGGCCGAGCCAGGGGCTGGGCCCGCTCAGAGCGTGGCCTCCGCGAGCTCGCCGAGCCCCAGGGCCGGGAGGTGCCGTGCGCTCCAGGGCTGCGTGTGCCGCCGGCAAGGGCACGGAGAGCATCTGGGGCCGCAGAGGCGATAGCTGGACCTCTCGCCATGGGGACAGCTCACGTAGGCAGCTGAAGTTGCTCAGATGTCGCGATTTCCCCCCTTCAGCTCTGCTTTTTTTTAATTCGTACCGAGGGGCAGCTTCCCCACAGCACACAGGGGTTTGGTGGTGGAGCCCCCTTTTCACCAGGGATAAAAGCACCTGGGCGCACAATGCCCAAGCACCAAGGGTTTGGGGCTGCCAGCACCTTACACTGCTCAAGGGAGATGCGATAAGCCCAGTAAAGATGGATAAATCCGAGCAATGCTGGTTCTGAGCTCCTAACTTAGTCTCACTAGTCTCTACCTGCCCTAGCTAGCGACTTTATACCTCTCGGGAGCACTGATGTATTGCTAAATGCTCATGTATTGCTAAAATTCCCTTAAAATATTCTCTTAAAATTCCTCTCACTGGCACGTAGTGGATCTGTGCTGTCAAGATGACACTAAACATGTTTATGGTGGCTCCAGCTGACGTGCTTCCCGGTGCAGGTAGCAGCACAGGGGACTCATTGGGCTGCAGGGCGGCACACGGGATGGATCCCAGCCCTGTCCTTTGCTGCAGGAAGGTTCTTTTCCAACGGGGATACCCAGGCTGGTGTCGCAATAACCAGCCCCTCGCCTTCGCACACTGAGGCATCAAGCAGATCTAAGCACTGCTGTGTAACGGAGCCAAAATATCCTGGGTTCATCAGGGACAGAAGTGTGAAATGAGAAAAACAGGACTGCTGGGAGGTGCCACCTGGACCCAGCACTGGGCCCTGGGAGCCCCCTGGCATGGGGTGGCTGGGGACTCACCCTGAACAAGGTTAATGCCATCAACTCCTTGACTCTTGTGGCCTTTGCAGGGCAGTGGCTGAGGTATCGAACAGGATTAATGGCAATTTCGGAGCGAGCAAATACCACCCGGGTGTCCAGTGCTCAATGCTCTGGCCTTGTTGCCTGCCGGCGCCTGTGCTCCTTATTTCCCGCTCTGTTTCCCTAGCACAGGCACGTTGTGGTCAGCCTGGAATTACACCCGGGCTCAGCACACAGCAGAAATGTCTGGCTTTCACCAAAATGCCCGTTAGTGGAGGATAAATAACAGCTATGCTGTTTACGACCCCACAACTTAGGCTGACTTCTAGCTAAAATTACATATCTGTCCTGTGTGTTTGTTTTTGTTACTTGTGTCAGGAGTAGAGTCCAAAATATCCCGGACCCCACAATGGCTTTGGGAATATCACATTTTCAGGCCAGCGGCTGCCTTGTGCTATAATGATTTTAGACTTCTTGAAAACACCGATAAAGAAAAAATTGGTTAAACAGACTAAGTTAAATGCAGGAGCTCTTTAAAACCATTGCAGGTCTTTGCAGGCGATCAAAGCGCCTGGGTGGCTTGTCCAGGGGCTGAGCTCCTGCTCCGAGGTCCAGCTTAATAATGCAGCCCCTTAGGTAAACAAGGGGCTGCGCGGAGCACCGGGGCCGTGACGACGGAGAAGATCCGGTGTTCTCTTCCCGCTGCCGAGCCGGCTGCTGATGGACATCTGTCTGTAAAACATTGGGCCTTTTATTGTTTGTAATGCCAGAAAGGCCTTTTCCTGGAGACCACCACTGAATAGCACTGGGCGAGGGCAGCTCCTTCGCAATCCAAACAGAGCGCAAGTGAGCATAGAGGATCCATTACCCGCGAGCTCAACAAGCGCTTCCTCGCCTGCAAGAAGCGCGCACGGCCCAGGGCCATCTCAGGGCTGCGGGGCCCCCATGCAAACACTCTCATCTTGCCCTCCGAAAGCTGCGCCTCCACCCGCCTAACAAAAATAATCCCGTATGAGGGATAACAGGAACCCAGCCCGCAGAACGGGTCCGTGGGAACGGATGTGATCCCGGCTTCCAGGGCTGCTCTGCCTCGAGATGGGAGGCACCACCAGCCGCAGAGCCACGCGGTGGTGCAGAGCATCACCCATGGGCAGCGTTCGGGCTCCCGCACCTGCGGCTGAATCGGCCCATGTTCAGTGTTAAGTTCCTCCAGCGGAGCCAAGTGCCACGTCCTCGCGAGCTCCCCGACGCCTTCACGAGCATCTTGCTCTGCAAAGGCACCGCAGAGCCGCAGGAGGGGCCGCAGCACTGTGGTCATCCCCAGCGGGGACTCCCCAAGGCTCTGTGGAGGGTTAAGCCAGGTTCGTGCTGCCGGACAGCCCCTCGGTGTCCCCTGAGCCCAGGGCAGGTCTCCCATGTCCCCTCAGCATGTGGGCATGAGGGTAGCCCTGCAGGTGGGGCAGAACCCCCTGCCCTCCTCACCCATCTCCCTCCTCCCCGCTTTTTCACAGCAGAAAAGTGAGATTTCCTCCTGCCAACACCCAGTAGTTGGCAAGTTGCAGCCAACTGGAGGGATTCCTATTTCTTTTTTTCCTTCTCTAAAGAATTGTGATAAATATAACGCCTGAGGGGAAAAAAAAAAAGAGCAGAAATCCAGCTCTCAAAGCCCCGGAGGCCTGACGCAACCTTCGCCCGCGGGAGCGCCGGCACCACCGGCACCATAATACAGATCTGAGCCCTCCCCAAGAAAAATAGGAAGCAGGCTGGGAAGGGAAGGGCGCTCGCGTCGCCCGGCTCGCCCGCCGGCGGGAGGGTGCCGCGGCGCTCGCGGCGCTCCAGGTATTTATTTTACACCCCGGCGCTAGGTCTGAGCCGCCGAATGTAAAAACAATCAGGAGGCTGAAGTGTAAATTCTCCCTGCTGATTTATTTACTGTTGTGTTTTTATAGCACCACATGGCTCTGAGTTTGCACGGGGCCCATTCAAGCAAAACCCGTGTCATACACCGCCGGCGAAACGAATGACTTTATAAATTCCCTACAATAATAATCCCGCGCGCAGGAATGCGCGCAGAGAACACCCAGGCGGGGCTGGAATGTTTTAAGAATATAAGATTGTGCTTTTCTGGTCGGGGAAGCACATTTCTCCCAGGGCCGTGCGGTGCGGCCGAGGCTCCAGGCCTGTCTGCCCGCCACCTGCAACGAGCCCTCGGGGACACCCCGGCTCGGGCCACCCAAACCGCGCGCTGGGCAGCGAGGCGGCCGTACTGCCTGCCCGCCGGCTCACCGGCCCGGTCCGGCGCAGCCTCCGGGAAGGCCAGGAGAGGCTTCGATAGGAAAAACATCTGAAGGCGTCTCTCTGATCTCGGCACTGCTGGTTAAAGCATCTCTAAGGGGCTGAGCGCCCCGGGAGCTGGGTCCCCGCTCTTGCCCATTGGGAATGTCGCGGAGCAGCAGGGTGAGAAGGCGGCTCCTGGTGCCCGGGGTGCGAGGAGGAGAGGGGGAATCGCATGTGAGGCAGCACTGGCAGCCCTGCCGGCCCCGCTCGGCCCCCTGCCCTTTGCCGGGCGTCCTTTGAGCCTGGAGCCTGGCGGGGAGGAGGCCGATGGCCTGGCCTGCTCTGCCGTCCTTCCTGTCACCGACAAGCCCTCACGTCCCTGAGGCTGCTCCCAGCCCTCATGGGGTTCTGAAGAACTCCATGCAGCTTGGCGAGCCAGGAAAAGGCCATGTCAGCTCTTGCTCGGAGTCGCTGAGCCTTGTGTGTAAAGAAGAAAACTCGAGAAAAACGCCTATAATCCTGCTGTGTGGTAACAAGGGGGCAAGACGCTTCCCTCCACTTTCCTGTCTTTACTGTATAAAAGAACAGTGCATTTTTTAAAAGAGTTTTGCTCTTCTGTGCAGCCCGGTGCTGCTCCAGGTAGCAGCATGAGTCCCAACATGAGGGGCAAAGTGCCGGTCCCGCACACCTCTGCCCTCCTGGATCACCTGAGATTGGGGCAACAAGTAGCTGCAAAATTGCTTGGCACGAGGGGGCAAACAGGAGGTGGCACTGGCCCTATGCTCACAGGGCACGTGAGCATGAACCCCTCAAAGTCGTTTGGAAGACTCCAGAGAGGTGCCGAAAGCTCTGGAACACGATGTCGCTCAGCAGCGAGTGCCTGTGCCCCTGCCGCACCAAATGTGGCCTCTAGCAGGCCGGGGGCAGTTTACACGGCTGAGTATGGTCATCTCAGTGACCCCGTGGGATGTGGCACACTGGGCAGCTGCCCCTGGACGGCACTGAGCGTGGGCGCAGCGGGGTGAGCGGCAGCAGCGGCGGGCGCTGCGCAGGGCCCCTCTCAAAGCGGCTCTGCGGCCGAGCTGCGCGCTCCGTGTGAGCGATGGAACTGCTCGTTAACCCCAAACCCGACGCTCGGCTCTCAATGCCCAATAATCCAGCCAGGCTGGCCCTGGTGGGGCCTCCTCCCCGTGCATGTTTTTTAGCGGCGGGGGGGTTCAAAATGAAGCCGGCACCGAGCGGCAGAGGCGAGAGCTGCCTGGGGCTCCTGGCTGAGGCCCGGGGCAGGTGCTCGGCCGCAGCCAGCTGTGCACACACGGACCCTAAGCAGCCAGTATTAGGCTGTGACAGCTGCAGCCGGCTCTGAAATAAGCACCGAGCATGAAGAGATTATGATAGATTTCGCCTGTATTATGAAACTGATTTTGCATCATAAGAGACACAAAAAAATGGTCTGCCCCTCTGCAAGCGCAGAGGGAAACCATCCTGCCAGGCTGGGCTGCGAGCTGCCGCAGGGGCCGCACTCACGGAGCATCTCCTTGGAGACCCTTGCGGGAGGCTGCTGCCCTTGCTCTGGGTCTCTGGTGAAGCCGGCACTCGCGCGTGGTTCCCAGAGCGCGCCCGGCCCGCCGGGATGGGCTCAGGCTTCCTGCGCGGACACCAGGTGTCAGTGGTGGGGACATCCGCACGGGGAAGCAGGATGCCCCGCAGGCTTCACGCTCACCTCGCCGCATTATGTAGCCGCTGGGGTTATGGGAAAGAGCCGGCGCCCTCCAGGAACCGACAGCGGGACCCCATCCTGTTATCATGCTCCGTGATGGCCCATCAGGAAATGACATAAATACCCGCCTTGCTCCCTATTTTATTTTTTGCTATTGTGCGGCATCTTTTTTGTTTGGCTTCGCCGGGTGGCCAATGGCCGTGTCCTGGCTCCCCACATCCTGCTGGGCACAGGCTCCCTCGCTGAGGTGGCCAGAGGATGCGCTTTAACGGGCACCGCGCAGCCACCACGACGAGCACCGGGGCTACACGGGTTCGCACGAGTCCTGCTGCTGTGCCCCAAACGCAGCTTCAGGACAGCGATTCTGCACAACAGTCCCCATCCACCCTGCAAAGCCCCTTGCTTTCATCCCTGGTTCTGGAGAGCCCAATGGATAAAAAGCCAAGGCGACTGTCACAAGGCAATGCTCTGATTTACGACAGCGCGGTGTGCAGCGCTCCCAGCTTAGTTACCAGCTGTTTGGTTAATTCCCTATTTCTCCCATAAGCTGTGTATTTTTGTCCCGGTGAGGGCAGGCTCTGTGATATACGACAGGGAGCGCTTTCATTAATCACGTGCGAGCGAAAGCATAAACTGGTTTTATAGTTTTCAGAGTGCCAGGCCACAGGAATTAGCCGGGCCGGGCTGAAGGCGCTCGTGCAGCGTGTCCCGCCGCTCTGCAGCGCGGCTGCCTGCTCGCTGCGTATGGACCGTGGCCACCCGCGGTGCCCTGCACCAACAGCGTCACTATCCCTTGAATATGGGGACATCCGGGTGCTGCATGATGCAACTGAGGCCCAGGGAAGGCAGTGATGTTCCTAAAAACTTACGAAACAAAATTCTCAATGTTTCTTGCAACAGCAGCATTGGGGATCCCTTCCTGCTGGGTGTTGTACTTATGTTTTGGGTGTTGAGGAGGGGTTTTCATCATTTCTGCCCATTATAGCTGGGGGAAACTAAGGCCAAGGGTGCTTAGGCAGTGCCATGGGTTGGCAGTGTGTGGCGCATCGGAACCGGTCCTGGGCGACGCCAGGGATGGAGCCCGGACAGTGACCAGCGCCTCCTCCTCACACGATGCTCCAGCCCCTGGAATGCTGCTTGGAGCAAAGCTGCCCTGGGAAAAAATGACTCAGCTCCCGGTGGGCTGCACTTCATCTGTGATTCCTATTGAACGCGGGGAGTATCCCGCCGGGGGCTGGGGCTTTTTTGGAAGCAAAGGGTGTAACCAATTCATTAGCTGACCCCGATTTGCATAGGATGCTTCTGCACTGTAACTCTAGAGCGGCGGCCGTGATTATAAACACATGACAGCGAATGGCGAGGGTGGTGAAAGCCCCTGTAATCCCACATGGGGTAATGTGCTGACGGACGAGCTGCGGTCGCAGGAGCGCGGGCTCGGGCAGCCTGCTGGGCTCCCACACGCTGCGGGAAATCCCCTGGAGCGGCCCGGCCGCAGCTCTCCCCGCACGAATCCCGCTGCCCCACATGGGTCCTCCTGACTCGCAGCCCTTGTGACTGGGCAATGGAGAAAATGAAATATTGCCTCTACGAAACGCTGTCATCCTACCCCTCGATCGGAGGCTGTGATCCCGCATGTACAGTCTAGACAGCCCATGTCTCGGTCCTGGTGCGGGGGACGCTGGGGCAGTTGGGGTGTGAGGGTGGCAGGGCCATCTCCACTGTCCCCTGGCCTTGAGGACACCTGGGTCCGCGGCAGAGCCACCCTGGGGCTGATCCAACCCACGCCAGCTGCCAAGCCCCTTTGCTTCATCCAGTATCATAGGTGTGCTTGCTCTTGGCCTTAAACATCCCCACTTTTGATCTTATTTGAGTGTCCATTTTTTTTCTCAAACCATCTTACTGTCTTCTCAGTGTCATCAGAGGTACCTTGGAGGTACTCCCATCACACATGTGCAGAGCTTTGGTTTGTGTAAGGATGTGTTATAAATGGCCTGATATGTATGTAAGTCCTGGAGCTGCAGGGTTGTTTTTGACAGCCTTTTCCATGAGCTGATGCACAAACTTCTTTGAAGTCTGCAGACATTCTGCTGGATCTCAGTACCTTCCATATGGACTGGGAGACCGCGGGCGAGAGTGCTGCACCGGACTAACCTGCCCCTTGTTTGTGGAGCTGTTGGATCCTTCACCTTCCTTGTTCCAGATAAATGTGGATTTCTGGCCTAATGCTCCTGACCCATCTGCAGATAAGACTGCAGTGACTTCATTGTCTTGCTCTGAGGAGTTTTCGTCATGATTTTTCCATTATCCCCACATTTTGTTTTGCATTTGTCTTCCAACTGCACTTGCTTAGACAGGCAAAGGGAGAGAAGGGATATATAGCTTTGGGGGAGAGAATTTGTTTTTAAGTTCTAGATTCCTCTGTGCATTTGGATTTTATTCTACTTCTTTTTCCTTTTATCTGAAAGCTTGGAAACCCAGAAATAATTTGTATTTAAGTTATTAATGAGCAAAACATTTGCAAGAAAAAAAGAAGCTGTATATTTCAAAGTCAGCTTCTATTTATTTGGACGATCTGAATCAGATTAATTGTTCATTGCCTAGTCTGGTAGCTTATGTCTGACCCAGACCTGTAGATCAAGGGAGATCCAAGAATCTTTTCTAGGATTAAAAATAAAGAGTTTTTCTAGAAGAGACTTTTCCCCTCACCAGGCTATTAGTAGTTACCTTTTATGCTTAAAGACATAAGCATTTTTAACATCCGTCCATCCATCCATCCATCCATCCACCTACCCATCCACCCACCCACCTATCTCTCCCTATGTGTGTGTGGATATCTGTCCTACCTCAGTACAGTAAAACTATCCTTCTCAAACGCGAAGATGTTTATGTTGCTGACATGAAATGACCACTATCCTACTGCACTCAGGCTTCTATACATATTTTGAGAATGATTTCCATGATCTAATTGCCGCGGTGCAAAAAAAGAGATTTCCTTTTATCATGTCCTACTTCCTTTTGTTAGTGGAAATAACTGATGTCCCACGAGATCCTTCAAAGCTCTCTTGTAGGGTTTTGTGTACTCCTATTGGTTTCAGAATTATCCTTGCAATTTCCTGCACGCTACCTTGGGGCTGCTGGATGTTTTTGTGGTGCAAGTTAACAGAGGAAGGGCAGTAGGAGCTCTTCACTGCAGAAAGGTCTGAGGAACAGTTTGAATTGTTGCTTGGCTTTTTCTTTGGTGCTTAAAATATACACATCTCCTTAGATGTACTGCCAAGTCTGCTCCCAGGCTCCTACACAAGCTCTTGCTTCCAGTCTCATCCCAAATATCTCTTCTCCTCACGAAACATTGCTATTTGCAGTTTGCAGGTTTGCAGCAGTCCTTTCCTGCTGGCTTGTCCTTGTCCTTCATGAATGTGTTGAAGGGATTGCCAGGACAGTCCTTTCTGGGGAGGAACAGAGAGTCCTTTGCTGTGTGCCCTGACCTCCATATTCTTTGGATGTGAGAAGCTCAGGCCCTACCTAGATGTGCCCAGGTTCAAAGCCCAGGGCTGAATCCCACCCGTTTACCACAGCACCCATCCAGCAGATTTCCTGTGCAGCACAGGTAGGAAATGCTGACGCGCCTGACGACCGCGTGTCAAAGCCGTTCAACATCCCCAAACTCGGAAACCCAACAAAGTCATTGGCCCTCTAGGATGGATGTTCATGCATTAAATGTGACACAGTGAAAAAGGCATTAGGAATAGTTCTGTTAAGTTCATACTTTCTTGTGGTTATAGATTATGTGTTTAGCAGATTTCTACTCTATTGTCCTATAATTCCCCTCAGTAGGGAGGCTTATTTTAACCAAATGGACCACATTTTTCCTTGTTTTTCTAAGAGCAAGCCATCTGTGCACCAGGAAAGTTTTTATGGACTATGAAGGAACACTTATAGGTGCAAAGTATCAACATTCCTGTAAAATTAAATTAATTACCTGTTGGGAACAAGGATTTCTTTTTTCCATCATTCGACTGAAATTCCCAGGTCTGCCCTCCAGTTCGCTTCCAAACTGAGAACTTAATCATATTAATCAAGGTTAAAGGCATTTCCGCTTGCTACTCAAAACACAGCAACTCCCCTTTGTCCTTATCGTGGTGCTGTTCAATCACTCACTGCCATGGAGGAATGGGCTTGGCGGGGGGACGGCGATGGGGACCGTGTGTGTGCGCTTCCTCTGAATCAGATCCTACCCTCCTTCCTCTAACAGTCACTGTAGCATCTTTCATTGCTCAGAGTCCAAAAGCGAAGCCTTCTCCACAAAGAAACAAGATGCTCAGAGATAGCAAATGCAGGTGATTCCCTATTGTGTTTTCCCTGGTTCACCTCTGCTGTCCAGGAGATCCTTCAGCTATAGCACAAGGCTGCCATCATATCATATATCTGAAGAGAGTCCATAGGCCCTTAGAGCAGACCTACTTTGGCAGGGATATTCTCAAAATTCAGTGATAAAGAAGAAAGCATAAAGATATCCCAGCGTGGAAGGAAACGTGTGTTACTGGGTGGACATGGAACTCCGCAGCAGAAATCCAAGAAACCACTTCTTGAACTTGCAGAGAGAGGGGCAAACTCTATTCACAAAAATCAGCTAGTTCCTTAGAATACACAGTCACTTCTGTCAACAATACACACTCAAGCTGGCTGTCATTTGTGCTCTGAAAGTCATTTTAAAGTCAGGTGAAGTTATTCATTCAAACATTTTAGTGATTTAATAGCACATACAGAGAAATCACAACAACAACAAAAGAAGGTGAGATCCCTAGCAAACACCTTCCCAGGTGTTAAAACAGTTAAAAGGATCCAGACAGCAAACGTTTGGCCAAATCAACTTGAGAAGCCAACCATGTAGTCATGTAATCACTGCCTTCATTAGGCTCTAGAAAACATGTGTGTGAGACTGCAGTTATGTATTGGCCAGAAATACATATCCCACCTCGAGGGTAACACACTCCTCTGTACTCAGTCTCAATCACCAGAGCAAACTCTCCCTGGTCCCCTCAGCATTTGTATGTTATAACCATCTGAAGCAGATAGAAGCATTTAAAGCTAGAAGTTATATATTTTTACATTCTTCCAGTTGGTTCTGGAGCCTTCTCTGTGAAGTTGACTCGGGAGATCATTAAGCACGGTGAAGATCACATGTCCTCTCAAGTCCTGAAGTGCAGAAATTATCCCTACATCCCAATGGGCAACTGTCTCCAGCTGAGCTGTAACTGTCTTGGCCAAGGGTTTCTCTCCTTTCATTTGGAAGATAATTAGAAGCCACCAGCTGGACTTCCTTTAGTTTAGCTTATTGCTTAGCCTGAGATACCATGGTGTTAATTTAAGTTGGTGGCCAGGTTTATAGATGGACTTGAGTTATCCCAACAGGAATTCCCTGCTGAGTGGTGCTGGTCCAGGAGTGAACGATGTGTTGGCACGTGGCTCTCAACAACATGGCATCTCTAAGACAATTTTGTGATTGTGTTCACACAGAAGGAGGAGTTTCACATTTTTTTTTTTGTCCATGTGACATACACCGAAGGATCCCTGAAATATTAAAATAAACAAAAAGCTTGACTTGCAGAACCTGTCTGCTAAGCCAGGAATCACATTTCTCGCTGCAGTTTCAAACCGTCATCCAGAGACTTGTAAAACATTGACAAAAACCTCTTTGCCCCAGAGCTTTCAACAAAAACAACAGCCCAGTACTTGCACCCATCCCTGAAAGAGCAAATATTTTAGAATCTGCTCCTGCTTTGCTTGCCTTGCTTTTACCCCTACAAAAGGAGGAACTCTGTGCGTGTTCTCCTTTGTAACGTCAATTCTTTTTCCATTCATTCTCTTATAGCTGATTTAAGGATTAGAAGGCCCCAGCATGCCAGATGTGGGGGAAGCAAGCTTAATGGATGTAGTAAAAGAAATGTAAGACAACCTCCTGATCTGAAGGCCCATTTCCTGCTAACTCTCATCACGAGCGCTTTCAGTGAGCAATGTGCAGCCGCTCGTGCGATGGAGCACTGCTACCTTGTCAAGTGGGACTGCTCCTAAGTTAGCTTGTTACTACAAGGTGCAGGAAAGCACAGGGTACCCCAGGGGCAGAGATCCCTGTCAAGATTCTAGATGGATCTGAATCGATGTTACATATATATTAGCTGCCTAATCTCCCTTCCTCAAAGACCTCATGGCCTAAATCGGTACAAGAGAAGAGCACACCACACACACAAGGGCCAGCTTAGTCAGTCGTTCACCCAGGAGGTTTGTGACAAAGCCAGGAGTGGAATGCAGGTCTGCAGGATGAGTGTTTGTGTTCTGCACATTAGACATGACTGCTTCTCTACTCTTGGAGACTTCTGATGAAACGTCTGCTGCTGTCTCTACTGTGAAAAGAGCGGGACTTTCCTAGATGACATTATCAGGAAAAAAAATCTATGTGAGCAGAAATCATGGACAGTATTGTTGGCTAGGTATGAGCCTCCCAGTAATAGAAGATTTCTTTCATCTTTTAATACCTCTTGATATTAGATAGACACTCAGAAGGGTGTTAGAAATGCCTTATGCAGCTTAGAGTTTGGCTTGTGTGATTATGCAGGGTTTTTAGGGGATGATGTTTTATGAAATGTATCCCAGAGCCTTTTGTCCTCATGTTTGGAATGAAGGTTCAGCTTATATGAGATCTGCAGAAGCTGCCAGCTCTTGAACCAAAAAAAGACTATCATCTTCAAAGCAGTTTGACTAGATCTTCAGGGTCCCACTCCAGACTTTGCCTCTCAGCAATCCTAAGTCTTGAGACTTGAGAAGATAAGAACAGGCAGTTTAGTTCTACACAATTCAAGAGAGGCAGCTGCCTATATTCTACCTGTAGGACCAACAATCATCACAGCAGCTGCTGGCAGAGCATTCCAGCTGAGGGCTCCATGTGTCCCACGCTCACTTCTCTTGAAATGCAGGATTAAAACTACCTGTAATTTTAGAGCAAAGTGCAGAGTTCTAGTGTCTGGTCAAA
Organism: Crypturellus tataupa; assembly: GCA_034781795.1. Taxonomy (NCBI): domain Eukaryota; kingdom Metazoa; phylum Chordata; class Aves; order Tinamiformes; family Tinamidae; genus Crypturellus; species Crypturellus tataupa. The sequence continues at coordinate 1,029,674 of JAWLRI010000869.1, read as the reverse complement.
TCAAGAAGTCTCCCTCAGTAGAAGGAGAGAGAAGAACTGAGTTATCTTTTAGCAGTGCAGCTAAGTTAAGCCCCTGGATGGGAAATCTTGTGTCTGGGGGATGTCTGCATTCAGTTTAAGAGTGAGAATGGCCCCTCCAAGACACTGCGTCTAAAGAGGCCAGGAAAGCTCAGGACTTAACATCTCAGCAACTCAGCAGAGAGGTGATGGAAATGTGGCGGGGCACAGCAGGGCACAGAGCAGTACGCTTTTATTAGGTGCAGATGATAACAAATGCACTTAGCAATGGCTACGTGATCGGTGTTTGGGGAAAACTGACTCCAGAACTGGCGCCTAGGGAAATGAGCTCTCCAAATCATAAAGCTCAAGAGCTTTCCTGAGAAAGTAAGTCAGCCCTTGCTGTACTGAGTACTACAGGAGATGCAGCGGGAGAATTTGTTTCGCTTGAGTCAGCAGATTATTGCTGAGCCCCTGCCTGGGCTCATCTGTACACAGCGGGTATATCCATCCGGTTCCCAGGCATCTTTACACACCGGCTTGGTGACTTGTGAGCCTTGCAAGCAGTGCATGAGGTTCTGTACCAAAACTGCCAACTGGAAGATCCCCTGGCCTGTTCCCTCTCACACCCTCTGACTCGCTCGCCGTGACCCCTCTGCAGATATGTAAATGGCACCTGAGAGGCCTGTGTGCAGGGCTGGTAATTTGTCCTCACCCAGTCTATCCCCCACTGGTATGCAGAAACATGCTTGGTGTGAGAAATGTGTCCTTGGCACGAAGCCAGGGACCAAACAGACAAAGAAATAATGTTTACCCCCAGGGCCTTTCTGACAAACAATAAAAAAGCAATAGAGTCAAGATAGATTACGCGTCAGCTAAAATATTACCTCTTCCTGCCAATTCTTATAAAAGGAGGCAAAGCTGCTCTTTATGTTGAACTAAAACTGCTGTTAAAATACTCAAGGAAAATAATCATTTAGACAGCATCTTTCCTTTTAGCCAATGACATTAATATTCTTGTTAAACCTTTATTGTGACAGGTTGCTTTACACGATGCACCAGGCGGTTTGCTCTGTTTGAATACAGACATGCACAAAGGTCCAGAGATGAATGGCCTGGTGATGGCATCAGGTGGTCAGAGATCTTTTCAAGCAGAGCAATGGCCTAAATCCCCTTCTGGCAGGCACAGAAATGAGCTTTGGGTTGGTTGTTGGCTCCTAGGCACAGTCCCTTGCAAAGGCAGGACAGAAAGCCTTGGGCAGCACCGGCTGCAGGAGGTGTGAGCACCGAGCTGACTTCACCTGAGCCACCAAACGGCACGGCGGTGCCCAGCTGGGTGCCTGCGCTCACCTGAATGGGTCCAGGCCATAAGGAGATGAATAGGCACTGCGTGAATAAACTTCAATAAACTTGGCTCTGTTGTTGTGTGGAGGGTGAGGCCTGTGATTTATTACTTACAAGAATTTAGACAGCCGCTGGCTTAGTGTGAAAACGCTGGCAATTGTCTGCGAATTCATGAACTTTACACGCATGATTATCGATGACTTTTATTAGCAAACACTACTGGATATCCACCCTTCTGAAACAATGTCCCTGGCTAGATAAAGCCAAACTACATGGGACTGAGCTGGCAAATCAAATGCTGCCATTTGTGAATAACCCACAGTCAGAGATTTGTCTAGTAATGGCTCATCAACAGCAGGAAAAAGTTCTGCTTAGGAACAGGTTAAGAGAAGGGCCTAAGCCTCTGCCAAGCCTGGGTAAGTCTTCAAGAGACACCCTCTAAGCAGCACTCAATGATCACAAAGCAGCATTAAGTCCTAATTCTCCATTAAGTTTGATGACCATCATGCAGAGTCACTGTGGACGTGTTTGCCAATGCACAAGACGACAAAGCAGAGCCATGACTACAACTCCAGTGAAAAATATGATCAGCTTTATACCCGGTAGTAACTCTGCCAGCAGTGGCTAAAGGTATCTACCATCACTACCCTTCCTCAGGATCATGACAACTGCAAAAGCACTGGAGTACTTGCAGCCAAGATATACTCATTGCTGTTGTCTTTAACTATGTTTCTAAACAGGAAAGAAGAGAGATAAGCATGGATGTATCTCGACAATGAAAATCTGCATTACTTGAGAAGCTACTGATGAAGACTTTTAAAATAGTTATTTCAAGTAGTGAAACCCTGCTGTCGCTACAGAACACTCTCCTCTCTCTGAGACCTGCACGTATCGTCACTGGAAAGCAGCTAGCAGATGAGATAAGCTTGAGACAGCTTTCTTAGCTTGGCGAGCATAAAACTTCCTTTTATAGAAAGCAGTCTGCAACACTCAGCAAGACCTCATTTTGAAACTGGGCTTCCACGTTGATGATTAGATGAAAATAAATGTTTCTGTGACTCAACTAGATCCTACTTACACCTCTGCCTACCTGTCTGCACCTGCACATCTGATGGCGAGACAAAATGTTACTCACAAACATCTGTACCTGGAATGGAGAGTTCAGAGTGGGTGACACATGAAGTATGACACATTTGAATGAAGACAATAACAGCTCAGACCTGGAGTCCCTGCTCTCCTGAAGCCCCTTGATGGTGTTTGCACAGCAGAGAGCAGGTAAAAGCTCGTCACGCTGCCGCACGCATGCGGGATACTACGCGCTGCAGAAAGGCCCACCTCATTCTGCACGTCAGTCCAGCGTTCCCTGGTGTCCCTGCTTTGGTGCTAAGAGATCTTTCAGATCTCGACTAAGTGCTTCAACATATGTTTAATCAAAACCTAACTGAGGGACAAAGTGCAGTGGAAACTAAGCCCCTCTAGTTTAATGGAGCTTAAGAGTGTGGTTGAATTGGGGTATTGACATAACCACTCCTACCCTGTGTGAGGGGGGAAGTAAAAACAGTCTCCCAAACTACGAACACCAGTGTAAAACTAAGAGAAACATATCTAGGGGCAACAAATCTCACTATAGCTAAAGATGGCCAGTCCATCAGTCAGGAGGCAAAATCATAAATACCAATTTCTGTTCTGAAATTGAACAGAAGAGGAAGCGGCATATGTACCCCTTACGGTGAACATGACATTCTCTCTAGGCTGTCTGAAACCAGGGAGAACTTTCGACAAGAACTAGTCAAACGATACACTTTTAAGATCAGCAGAACTGGGAGTGGTATGATCTGCTACCGTTGCTTTTAAGGAAATTTGGGAACTGAGGGAAATTCCACGAGACTGCATGGAATTGCAAATCATGCCAACATTTGAACAGGGGCAGACGGGAAACCCCAGGTGGTATTAAGTCAGTTAATCTGGTATTGATTCTGGGTTCAGCTGTGGAAAAAGTGATACTGGATACAAGCATTAAAGAGCTAAAAGGTAGCATATTTCATGCCAGTCAGCGTGATTTTGTGGAAAATAGATTTTGTCAAACTAACGTTATATTGTTTTTTGAATTACAAGCTTTGCTAATAAAAATACTTGTGTTGCTATAATACAGAGAGCTTCCTGTAAGACATAACACTTAGTCCTGCAGGATGTTCTGATAAAAATTGCAAGCACTCTGCAAAGCAGTGCAGCATTTATGAAGTTGATTAAAATTAAGAAATCAATAGAAGACAAAAATAGGTATAAACGAGGAGCTGTAACTAAACAAGGATGTTTCTGAGGGGGCTCTAGTAGGCACCGTTCTTGAACAAGGGCTTTCCAGTTTCTGAGGACATGCTAGCAGATGTAAATGTACGTAGAGGTAACACCCCAAACTGGCTCAGCAAGTGACTGCAGTGATTGGCAACAAGAACAAGCAGCAGCTCCACAAACTGCCATGGAGCCCCAGCTCCCGCGATTGATGTGCACTTCAATTTGAACAAATCAAAAATCAAACAAGCTATGGTGAAGATGGGAGGTCTTACAAGATGTGAGGATCTAAAGAAATTAGAAAGCACTTGGGGAACACAAAAGCACTAGTGCACAACTATGACTTAGAATATTGGAACTTACAAAAGGGAGACTACGAAGTGGGAGATGGAAAGGGTCACTGTCTGTGCCTGAGGTATTAGTGAGACCGTTCCTGGATATTCAATCCTGGTCTTGTATGTGCCCTTCAAAAGGATGTGGAGAAAATTGGGAAGTATCAAAAAATATGTATCTGAATGAGGGAAGGTCTGGAAACCATGCCATATAGCGAAAGGTTTATGGAACATAATCTATGTAGCTCATCCAGCAGAAGCTGAGAACAGGCCTTGGGGAAAGCTCCAACATTTTTAAATCCCTTTTTTTTTGTTTGGAATGCAACCAAGTTTTAAAACCTGACATCTTTCATGAGATGGATCTTCTGTCCTTCAAGCTGTTCTCATCAGAGTGACCCTAAAATCTAATGAAACCTACACCAATGGTAACATGAAGCTGAATTTTAACTGGAGATTGATTACACTTCTTTCTAGGCAAATCATTTGCTGGTTCCTGCAGCTACAGAATTACACACCCTGATGTCATGAGCAATTTATCCTTGCATCCAAAGAGGCCATGTGGCCGAGTAGCAGTTAGTGGAGAGGACTAAGCTGTGAGCATCCTGGGCCCTAATCCCACCTAAGCCTCTGCCCAACATGTTGAACCTGAGCAAGTCACTTAACCCCACCACCCCCCAGCCCAGCTGTAGAACTGTGCAAAAAGCAAGATCTTGTTGAAAAACAGATGTTGCATCTCAGCTGAGCTTTGCTGGGTAAATATACATTTCTACAAAGTAACTCAACAAAAACACCTGCTGGGGCATGCAAGGAAGCGGACGGATGGTTGCGTATGAACTCACACTGTTCATGTGGATTCCTAGGGAGAAAGCAGGGAGCTTTTCCCTGATGATTATTATATCCCATCCAACTCCCAATGAGGGCATGTAGACCTTTGCCAAGAGCCAACTCTCTTGGTTTGGCCTCCTGTGACGTCTCTCATCCCCCTGATGGAGGTGGCAGGTGGGAGACACTGTCTTTCCACCATTTGGCTTGGAGCACCCCAGTGAACCCGGCCACTGGAAAGCCCTGGGTTTCAGTTCATATTTATTCATGTGCTCGTTTTTCTTGCTTGGTCACTGATGCATGTCAATATTTAGTCATTGTTGTGGAAACGGCAACACTCGTGCAAAGGGAAAGGTAAAAAAGAGGAGGGAAGGAATAGAAAACAGTATTTTAAAGCATTTTGAATGTGTTTGAGCAATGGACTGAGGAATATCAGTTTGTTTTGCCCTTGTGCTTGCAAGGGAAAATGGAAAACAGGAATTGAAAAAGGGAAGTATTACCAAACTGTTTATGCGAAGTCATGGGCAAGAATAGGAGTGGGAACTTCTGGGAATCCCACCAAGCATTGGCGCTGCATGGGCACAGCTCCTCGGAGGCACTGACAGATTTCAATTGCAGAAAAAGAGAATGCAAAAAATCTGTGAGTTTTATATTTGAGTTATATTTTATTTGGAAAAAAAAAACTACGGTGAATGTCATCTCCACATATATGATTTGCTGCCTGTATACCAATAGGTTGGGCAAAGTCCCCTTTCTGCCTCCATTTCAAATGCAGGGGCACCCGTTGCTGTGATGGGGAGGGAGGGCCATCGGTGCCATGAAGATCAGTTATTAGCTGTGGCACCTGGCAGGGTGTATCCCGAGTAAAGGCACAGGGATCTGCATGCAGGAGCCTGAGGGAAAGTCTAACCTGAAGACAGAAGAGGTCAACTGCTGCTGCCAGCTAGGCCTGCTGGGTTTGCTCTGATCTGGCTTTAGTCTTTAGCATGACATTAGCTTTTGTCAAAAATGCCACAGTTCGGTGAACTGTGGAGAAACTGTGGAGAAAGGGGAGACTGCAACACACCCCAAGGCTCTGTCAATAATTATAGAATATGTGTGTGTGTGTTTAGATCCTTGTTTGCAAAATAAAAATGGCATTAAGTTGGCACAAGAAAGGAATTTTATACCTGTCAGCTTCTGCACTGCTCTGTAAATGACAGAAAGTTTCAATTTCTGCCAGAAAAGTATCACCGTTCCCAGATGCAGAGCCAGAGAAATGATGTATCTAGACCAAATACAAGAGTTTGATTTCAACACAGCTACTCTGCATACAAGCACTGAGTAAGATCATAGCGACCCAACACAAGGTAAAACAGATTTTTTTCTTGGTACTGAGAAACATAGTAGAGAGGCCTATCTTGTACTCAAATCAACTGGTAGCTAATGAGCACCAAGCAAATCCTAGCAAGGAGCTATATCTAAAAGCTGTACTGACTTATAAAAACTGAAGTTTGGAGAAGACTCTTGGGGAGGTAGAGCTTTGGAAAGGGAGGCCAGCATCACTAAGCAGGGCAAAGGCAACCTGTGGGCCTGTCCCCTCCAGCCAGGTGCTCTCCAGACACACCTCATGACACAGCTGTGCTCCATCTGCCTTCTCACAGGGGCAGGAACAAGCCCCCACGTTCAGACCAGTGCTGGGTGCAATCCCCATTCCCATTCACACTGCCCTGCTCAGCTCCAGCCCAGCGTGGCCCTGGAGCAGCTTTGTGCCAGAGAAGAAAACACAGAATTCCCCAAAGCAGATGGGCAGTGGGATGCCCTTCACGTGAGCCTCATTGTGGGTCTCATTCTAGCACTCAGGATTGGCTCACATCTTGGAAGTCCTTCCAGAATTTTGTCAACAATTAATCTCTCTACAGGTGCCAAGTCTTTCTTGGACTCAAACTTCTCAGATCCAAGTTCTGAGGAGTTCTGTGGGTCAGGCTTCGTGCAGGTATTGACGGCTGCTGCTCGCTGTATCTGCTCCTCCCCTTGCTTCTCCAACTGCCATCAAGGAACTGCAGAAAGCAGCTCTGGGTTTCTGTGCCACGTTCCCTGCAGCCCAGCCGCATCCCTTCCCGGAGAGGGCGTGCGAGCGGTGCCAGGGCCGCGCCGTGATTGCTGAGTACACGCAGTCCCTTTTGAATCGCAGGAAGCATGCAGGCTTAGGAGATTACCAGCCCATTATTAACATTGCAGAAAAATATAAAGTGGTTTCCGCTTTATCTGTTTATTCTGTGACTGATAAAATATTAACATTTTTCAGCCTCCACTGAATAATCCCTGGTCCCCCTATTCCCAGACAATATGGTGAGTGGGTTAAATGGATCACCCCCAATGAAGCTGTTTCTCTTGGCTACTGTCATACAGGAAGCTGGTGAGAGGAAAAAAAAAAGTTGTTTGCGCAGGATTTAAGCATTTTGAAAAAAAAATTTGAAAATATGATGCTTAGGAAAACATCAGGCAAGTAGTAAAAGTGCTCTGCATATGCACAGCTGTTTCCTGACCATTTCTATTGCAAGGGCACTTGGTTTACAGGAAATTCCAGTTTACAATGCCAGCCTTCCCCGAAAATGGGCTCTGGACTGAGTTGTATTGATCTCCTTGTGCAACTGGTGGTGCTTGTGATCTCCCCACCTGCAGGTCTGCAGGCAGCAGAGGCTGTTTTGATCCCATCCTGACCCGTTCAAAGGAAATGGTAGTAAATTCACCTCCGTTTTCTAGCTGGGCTATTATTTCTCCTGGTTAGTTTTGAGGTCACCTGCCCGAATTAGCTACTGGCCCAGCTGTGACTCAGAGTGCGAGCTCTTGGGCAGGTGGCTCTGAGCTCGTGCGGAGCAGGACGCGCCGTCAGCCTTTCTGCTGGAAGTGCCCCTGGAAAGAAGCAGAACCCAATGCCCAATGTCACGTACTGGCATGTCCACTGGCACAGGGACCCACATCAGCCTAATCTTTACACCCAGAGTTTGCACCAAGTTCAGGGGAGTTGAAAAAAATCATGATTTCTACTAGCTAAGCCTTCCTGCCTTTTTTTTTTTTTTCCAAGTTTACAATAATGGCAACAGCAGATGGGCAGAAATTGCAGCAAGCTCAGATAAACTCTGAATGTTTGGCTTTTGCTGTGGGATAGAAACCCTAATATGCCCCGAGCACTGGTATGGCTCATCGAGGGAGACATCCCACGCCGCCCCAGCCATGTTTGCTGCTCATCCGGAGGCGCTGGGAGCGAGACAAGTGCGAGCAGGGTTAGCTGGAGTTCCCATTCTGCTGAGTTGGCAGAAAGCCTCGCAGCAGCAGATGCAGAGGGATTGGGATGATAAATGGACTTTGGAAAGCAACCCAAACATGTACATACAAATTAGTATTTAACATACAGTTGCTATTTGCAAATTATCCCCTTGTGATTTTGCCCTTGAATGAGAGCAACTGTGTTAGCTGAACAAACAGTAGCAGAGGGAGCTTCAAAAATGCACTTACCCTCCCACCCACAGCCGTACCCAAGGCGAGTCTGAACGCCCACCGCACGCACACTTTCGCATGCACAAACCCCTTCCCAAACGGTGCCTCCAGAGCCACCCGTCTCTCTCCTCAGGCATCGCAAGGCCCCTGGAGAGCTCCAGCACTCCGGAGTCCCGCAGGGCCCTGAGGAAGGGGCTCATGTCCAAGCCCAGTGCCAGGACGTGGGTCGCTGGCGAAAGGGAGGCAGGCGGTGGGCGCCCTGCCAGCTGCTCTGGCAGAAGATGAGCTGGGTTGTTAGCCCAGCTATTTCATGGGAAGTGACATCATGGCAGCACATGAATCATAAATAATTTGACACGGAGAGGAACAAGCCAAGGTGGCCCAACACCTGAGCGCTCTGCTTCCCCATCCGGAGTGATGCGGCGGGCTTGACGCAGCAGGCTGGGCTCACACGTGCGTTAGGAAGCTTCCAAAAACCCAGAGCTCCTCCAAACCTCGGCAGGCAAATGCACACTTTCCCAGCCTGGTCAGACAGCCCTGTGGGGCTCTGCCAGGCTCTCCCATCTCTGCAAGGGCGCAAGGCAGCGGTGGGGAAATCAAGGCTGGTCAGCTTGACAAGAGCCCCTTCATGGATGCTAAGGGGCTGCCTGGCATCAGAAAGGGGCTTCCCAGCCAAGGAGACCTCCTGTCTGCCACACATGCGAGGAGTCATCAAGCAGGGCTTGGGCTGCCAGGGCAGGTGTCCTCCGCTGCTCGGCCTCCGGGATGGCTCCCTGCATGCTGGCACCCACCAGGAGCAGCAGCAGCAGCAGCACTGGCCTCCCTGCAACCCCAGAAGTGCGGGAAAGTTTGGAGGCACCAGAAAGCGGGTGGTACCCAGTGGTTTGCATCTCGCTGGCCAAGACTTTTCTGGACAAAGCACAGGGGAAAGAATTTAAATTTCAGAATAGTTTCCTTTTGCTTTGGAGGGAGAAGTCAGAGAGACAGCAAAGCAGCAGGAGGTAAGGGGAAGCTGAGAGGGGCAAATCGGGATTTATAATATCAATCCTAAAAATTGCTATTTAAAGACTGGCAAAGCCTCACTGGGAATTGGCCCATATGTGAATACTCAGCCCGGTGGATGGCATCCAGGTGTGGGAGATTTGGCACTGAAGAGTTTGTCTCCATCAGCAAGTTGCACCATTTCAACCTAAGGTACCAGTTTACACTTGAGTCCCAGGTGATTCAGCCCCTTGTGCGGATGCTCCTGGGAGACAGGTTGTACTGCAATATGCTGAACAACGAGCTGTCAACACAGCAGCTCGTGCAGGTTTATAAAAAGAAAGTTCAGCTGAAGCCAATAGAACTTCCTCTGCGAGCATCTCCGAGCAGGGAGGCGACTTGCCCCAGCAGGCTGATGGCAGACACGAGCACGGAGCAGGGACTCTCCGGGCTGCGTTCGCAGCCGAACCCCAACGACATGCCCAGGTTGGCAACCAGGCCTGGAAATATCCTCTGCGTGTTGAGTCTAGTCCTCTGCAGTCACAGACAACCATGTCATATAAATCCATTTAACTTCATTTACTCTGCTGCTCATCCCTTCTAACCCAGCAGGAATGTCTTAGACCTTCTCCAGTCTGCTGGCGTCGTCTTTGCTTTCCTTGCCAAAGTGAAAGTCCCCAGGGCAGCGGGACCAATAAATACACATTCCACACCCGCAAAGGAAAACCCAGCTGCTCCGACATGGGGAACAGAAAGACAAACCCTAGTGAGAGGGAGATCAACACGTATCTGTGTGCTCTGTCACTGGAGAAGAGCCTTCTAGTTGTGTTTGCACTGAGTCGCGCCCACACATAAGAAGACACTAGCGCCACTGTACAGCTCTGTGCTGAGATGTATTGTGATGAGAAATGGGGCTTTAGGAAGTGTCTGGTTTAGAATTTGTTAGGGAGTTGATTTGCTGCCCAATAAAAGATTTTTTTTCTGTTTTCATTAAAAACGTTCATTTAAAAAAAAATGAATTTACTTTTAGCAGGGGAAGATGGGTAGCCATTTTTAAAAGGAAATTTTGATGGCGAAAATGGATGGATGTTGCTTCTGGGGATTTCCTGATAGAGGAGAACATCTATTTTCAATGAAAAATAAATAAAATTTGTGATCCAGTCTCTGCTGGGTTTCCCTTCCCGTCCCCTCCTGGGGACAACGGCAGCCATGCCCAGTGCGGCTCCAAAGTGCCGTCCTGCGCGCCAGGTGCAGCTGCGGGGCTCATCCTTGCTGCTGGCACCGCTGGCACCGCTGGCACCCACGTCGATCACGCTGGCTTCGCTCGCACCGGCCACATGCTGTTTCCAATAAAACCTGACCTCTTTCCTTTGGGTGCAGATGACAGGAACCGGTCCTGGTTTCAGTCACCCTGCCGGGGAACACACAGTACCACCAGCTTGAGGAGAGCTGGAGAAAGAGAGTCAGGAAGCAATAAATCAACTGTGTTGTTATGACATTGGCTTCTCCTCCAGCAAGCCCTGCTGAAGGTACTTGGTTTTGAAGCCACGCTGAGGGCTGGGCTGGCAGGCGCTGCAGAGGAGTACGGAGTGTTTATTTGTCCTAAGCGCTCTAGAGACAACCAGCTCTGCTGAGGCTGGTTTGCACAAAGGCTAATAAATAAAATCAGTTGAACTGAAGAATTCATATTTTGATGACGCTCTGAGGCCCCACTGGAAGTCTGTGTGTGACTGCCGGATTATGCAGCCTCCAAATAGGAACGGGTTCATCCCTTGAAGGATAGGAGAAGAGCAAGGGAGGTAGCTGAGGCTGGGAGCAGTGGAAAGACCCTCACGGTCGTGTGGCAGCTCCTTGGTCCTACAGCGCTGGTTCAGTGCCTTACTCGCTCATCCTCACTGTCCTTTCCTGTGTCATTCCCATTATGAAAGTACCAAGTCTTGACGTTTCTTAACTGCCACTTGAGCAGTGGAGGCGCCAAGGAAGCCAGGCCTAATCTCCTGAAAAAACGGGGCCAGTCGAAATGGGTCTTTCCTACAAAGCATTCCCAGAGGATCCACAAGGCTGGTGCTTCCGTGGGCAACATCACCTGAGAAGCAGAACACTTTGGACAACCACTTTCCACAAGTAGAACTACCCTTTACAGCTTCACAGTATTTCTGAGAGGAAAGTGTCATTGCTGCAGTAACTTGTCACCTTGTGACTGCCAGGGAAAAGAACAAGGAGACCTGGGTCACAGGCAGATTTTCTACCTGTTACATTGCACTCTTACCCTGACCAAGCCCACTTAGTTCCCCAGCTGCCAGTGACGAGTCCTCAGAAGGTGCCTTCGGCCAGAATGAGGCACTGCTGTGGCTGGGAGGACTGATGAAGTAGAAGGTGAATGGAGGGCTTTGTCTGTACATGTTTTTAGAGGAATAAAATGTGTTGAGTTCAGGGTGCTTTCCTCTGTAATGCCTTACTGGAAAGCAGAATGGTCTGGGCTAATATAACACGGGCCAACATAATAATATAACGCATGTAGCCCTGAGCCACGCTGTACTGAACCCAGCTCACCCAGAGGAAAAGGCTCAGGTAATACAGTATTTGTCTAGCACTATATGGACTCCAAAGCAAACAACTAAATATGCATCTTGAAACCTCAGCTTGTAAAAATGTCAGGTCTCCCTATTTACAAGAGATTTCTCTTTGATATTTGCTCAGACAGAATGGAAAATCACACCAACAAAGCAAATGAGGAAGAAGAAAGAAGTCACAGAGCAATGAAGATTAAGGTTTCATGCAGTCTAGGAGAATGGAGGATACAGCTGTGTCACCTCCCCCCCTCCCATGCATCAACTTATTTGCAGTTGAGAAAAGCAACTCTGTTAACAAACGCGGAAGGTTCTGTTGTGAAAAGGCTTCAAGACCTCATGGGCTTTGACAGCAGATGCCCTGTCCTGCACCCTTTCTTCTTCCTCACGCCGACTGAAACCAAGGGTCTCGGCAGACGCAGTGAGGGATTTCCTCTGGAGCAAGGAAGGAGAAGAAGGGCTGGGGTACACAGCTCTTAGCAGTGTGGTGTGAGATCCACATGGCAGGACCAGCTGCAGAGTGATGCAACTGCAGGGCCGCCACACTTGCTCCAGTGGAGAGTGCTTGACCTTCTCGTATGTGCACACACCACGGCTGGGTGCAGGGACAAGGAGAACCAAGCCTCCTGTTACGAAAGGATGGTCGGCAAGCCAGTCACAGAATCATGGAATCACTAGGGTTGGACAAGACTTTCAAGGTCATCGAGTCCAACCACAAACCCATCCCCACCGTGCCTGCTAAACCATGTCCCTAAGCACCTCATCCACGTTTCTTGAACACTGCCAGGAATGGGGACCACTTCCCTAGGCAGCCTGTTCCAATGCTTCATCACTCTTTCCACGTAGAAATTTTTCCTAATATCCCACCTGAATCTCCCCTGGCACAACTTGAAGCCATTTCCTCTTGTCCTATCAGTAGTTATTGTGGAGAAGAGGCCGATCCCTGCCTCACTGCAACCTCCTTTCAGTAGCTGTAGAGGGTGATAAAGAGGCTCTGCCCTGAGCCTCTTCTTTTCCAGACTAAATAACCCCAGCTCCCTCAGCTGTCCTCATGTATGTAAATCAACATCTTAATCAAATGTATAGACTAAGGGAGGAATTAGAGTGAGGAATTAGAGCGAGGGATTGGGATTAATATTACAGGATAAAAGGGAGGGATTTGAGGGAGCTGTAGTAAGTTCCATCAGGGATTAGAGGGAGCTGGAGTCAACCTTCCCCACAGCACTGTGTGCAGAAACATTCCCCTGATGCAAATCTCTCAGGTTCATAGTTTATCATATCATCACCGATATGATACCGATATCATCACAGCTCCCCATCTCCTGTTGAGCCGCCAGCACTTCGGGAAATCATCATGTGCAGAGGCAGCTCCCTTGTTTGTGTAAGATGAAGGGGTCTGTAACGTAACGTGTTACACACGAAAGGTGGCTCCATTGATTCAAGAGCTTGTTTATAAATAATTGTAAAAGCAAGTGCATGGGGAGGCAGAGAAGTAGAAAAGGCATTTTATCCCTCGGGAACTGCTGGCTCCTCTCCATGGGGTTTTCACACAGCACTTTTATTGCATTAAAATTTTGTTTTTTTTTTCATGAGCCACAAAATGATTTTCTGAGCATGGGAAGGGCTCATAGTGCTCTCAGCTCAGGAGTCCACGGAGGCCAGCAAGGAGAGGCCAGGGTTACACTTGGCCTCCGAATGTAGAAAGGGGGTGAGAGCAAAACCACCAACTCTGGGGCACCTTCGCGAGGGAGCTGCTGAGGACGTGGCCCCTTGGCCGACACCGATGCTGCTTCTTGGGCAAAGCCACAGCAGTGGGATCCGACCTGGCGCCCAGTCTGTGTACTCAGTGCTCCCGCTTTAGACGCTGCATCAGGGCTGAGCTGGTGTCGGAGGGGCTGCCAGGGGACGGGCACCTCCAGCCCCACCAGCTCCTCGCTGGAGCTGAGCGCCGGCATCTCGGCAGCGGCTCCCGCTCGCTGCCCGCAGCCATTCTCCCTCTCTCCAGCTCCTCTTTTCCTTTCTGAGACTGTTGATGTTGGATCAAGAAACACTTCTGATCAGTTTGTAATAAATGCAATGCGCTCCTTTAGCTCCAAGAAACCTTGGAAAGATTCACGCAATTTTATAATTTGGCTTTCAGTCAAAAAGACAGGCTGGGGAAAAAAAAAAAAAAAAACAAAAAAAAAAAACTTTGAGATCACTTTATTATTACCTGGGTTATTTTTTTCTCACCCTTTGGCAGAAGCTGTAGTGCCAGAAAGTGTCAGTTTACTCTCGCTATTGGGCCAAGAACATCCCTGGTACAAATTTATTGCTCTTAATAGGGCTGGGCCCTATTAATTCCTCCCGCATACTTGTGAAGAAATTTGGCTTGTCACTGAGGAGCAGGAATTATTTTCTTCTCTGCAGGTAGAGGCAGGTCTTCCTTTGGCTGAGATCTCCACACATCCCGGGAGCAGCTTTATTGCAGGGCTCCCGTAAAAGGGATTTGAAAACTCCATAAGCACCTGCCTGGGTTGAAAGCCAGAAGCAGAGAGGCTGCTGTTTAGCACATGGGATTTCTTTCTGTGCTGCTTTTATTCCTTCCCCCTTCTTTTATTGCTGTGCTACCAGTTGAAGTGCTACTGTGAGATCAGTCTGTTCCCAGTCCCCTGGGAATTAGTCCATGCAGTAGAAGGCTCCTATAATTAAGACAGGGCACTTTTGCTGTTAAAGTCACTAACAGCTGAAGTTAGCACTAAGGTTTCACAGTAGATTTTATGACTTCTCCCCGTGTGTAAAGGGATCTGGTTTAAATACTGGTCAGGCTCAGCTGGCTGGGGTTTCGGCTGTGTCCTCGGCACACAGTGCTGATGTTCTTGCTGCTGCTGCCGGAGCTGCTGCTGGTGATGCCCCCGCACCGATCAGGAAAGTTCTCACCCATGAGGCAGCTATTGAGATATTATTCCCTGAAAGAGTGGCTTGCTGGCAACCAGAATGAGCCAGGTCTCCTGTATTCCCACTAACCCGGTGTCTGTAGCATGAATCTGTGCCTCCTGGAGGACACGAACCCTGAGGGATCTCCCTGAGGGATGCGCTCCCCCAGCTGCATCAGCTACAGCTTCTCCTTTATGGGCACCACCAGCCTGGGAGAAGAGCAGGGTTGAGATGGCAGCAAGTGTCTGCGTTACTGCAGTCCCCTGGTGCTCGGGAAAGCAATTCCCTGTAGCAGCAGCAGCAGTTACACCCCGTCTAAGCTGGACCCAGTTTGCAATGGCTTCACATTTTGACATCTTTCCCAGTAACACCAGTAACCTCCCTCTCCTCTGTGGGGTTATTACCCTGTGAAACCACCATCAATAGCTTACGGTAGCTCGAAAAGTCAGGTGAAAGAGGGGATTTGGTTTCAGTGGGTTCACATTACTGAAATGTGAACAAGAGCTGCAGATAATGAACCATCACATTTCTTCTGCAAAGAACAAAAACCAGGCTCTGTGGTCAAAAATCCTCTTTGGATTTCAGCTAATGGCTGCCTCTAGCTTGATCAGATCTACAAAGCAGGATTTGTGACGGTTGGGAAAAGCCAGAGTATGAACAGCTGGGAGAATGAAAAAAAGATGAAAATTCAACTGTCTTAACCTCCTTTCCACGACGCCTTTGGACTCAGCCATTACAGGACATTTGTGGTAGGTTTAGTAAGAACCTCTGTTCTTACCAAGGGAAGAGACGTGTACAGCAGGCCTGGTCGCCCTGGTATGGCGGCTTGGCAGATCTGCCCCTTCTCTGCAAATCCAGTTCTGCTTTATCAGTGCCTCTGTGTCCCATGGTATTCGTGGACATCCGAGAGTCTGCTCAGAAACTCAACAAACCATTTGCCGGAGGCCTTCATTTCATGGCTACTCTGCACGCTGCCGTCTCCAGATAGATAAGGTTGCAGAGGTTAAATAGCTACTTACAGAACATAAAGTTCATATCCACCCTGCCTGCATGAAGCTTTCAAGTGCCTTTCTTCTCTTTGAGAAGAAAGGAGGCCGCAGTCGCATTACGGCTTTACGATACGATGCCAGTTTAATGGGAATAGCACACAGAGCCCTGCCTGCAGGAAGGACAAGCACTTGCGCTCCCCTCCTGCTCAGCACACAAGGGACACCCAGCTCCACAGCTCTGTGGTCTGCCTGGTTCCTTTAGCTCTACTGTGTATAGAATAATTCATTAGTAATTTTTTTTTGTGGAATACTGGAAGTAGAACACAATTTTATTCCATATATTCACAGTCTGAAATTCTTTCACTGTAAATTTTCTTGTATTTTTTTCTTTAATGGAAGGAACCTGCAGAATCCTCATTTTGAAAGGTGTAAACATCCCATTTAAAATGAACTGCATTTCAATATTGAACTTATTACAATTATAATGTTTTATCTTAACACATTTGGAATAATTAACATATTACTTTCAAAATCTATATGAAAATACCCCAAAATTTTCTGCCCAAAGCAGCAGAGGGACCAAATGCAAAGGGCATTAAGTTCATTTTGTGGACTAGAACCAGGCTGGATTACAGCACAGAAATGGCCCAAAGAGGGTGATTTTCTCCCTAGACAACTCTATTTCCTTTATTTCTCTCAGGAGAGGCCTGAACATGCCGTGATGGCTTTCATGAGCTGGGGAAGCACATGGATCTCCCAAGCATCCTTCAGCACTGAGCTCCCCCTACAAGCCTCCAGGCTTCCGAATGTTTTCCCAAAAGGAACTGCTTGAGCAGAAGAGTAAATACATGGTGCTTCACCTCGATTAGGAGGATGAGTTCTAGGATGAGATAAGGGTAATAAACCTGGTTGCTGACAACCTGAAGTGTAGCAGGGCAGCCAGGCTCACTACTTAGAGGACCCAACTGTAAATTTTTCACAAATTTTTATTAACAAATACTAACAATTGCAGTCTAACCTACTCACACTCTGAACTCAGTTCATCATGATCCAAGGTCTGTCACGAACCCAGGAAAGGACAAGTAGTTCCCTCCTCCTGGCTTTTTTTTTTTCATTTCTAAGCAGATTTCTATTTTTCAATGGAACGTGAACAAAAATGTTGAACACAGCAACACACTTGGCCTTGAAGTACTTGGAGCTCAAGCAGAAATGAGGAGTAAGAGAAAACCACAGGTCTCAAGGGACTTCCTTCTAGTTCAGTTGTGAAAACCCAGGGGACACAGAGAGAGGGGACGGGTCAGGTACCTTTAGCGCTCAACTCAATGACTTCCAGACGTTTGATATGAATCAATAATAATTAACTTTTGTCTAAGTAAGTGCAGTTAGAGCACACTAGCATACAATGCCATTGTCAGCCTGTTTTCCTAAAAGTACAATGCAGTTACTTTCTTTTTCTTTAGACTTTCTTTTAATAGTTATGAAGTATTTAGGCAAGGATCTACACTCAAATTTTGGAAGAAGATAGATTATGTGAAATGCAGCAAGCTGGAAAACCTGCAGTAGTTAAGTGGTTGCCTTGGAGACACATGCTCAGAAGATAAAGGAGCTTAAAGTTGGAAAGTTCATGGAAGCCGTATAATGAATCGTTTTCATCTGAGCCTTTTGCTGGTGTGTGTCTGTGTGTCCTTTTTTTTAGGAGCTGGAGGAACTATTCCAAGATGTGACCTTCACTCTGACATAAGACAAATTTTTCTTCATTTTCAAAGAGCAAAAGAAGCGATTTTTCTTAAAAATGGACAACCGAACCTGCAACAACGTCAGTACAGAGACCACCTAGCTGGGACAGCTCACCAGGGAAAACGGGCTTTCACTTTTTCCTACACGGCAAACTGCCCCTGTGACAATCCCCACAAGGTCTGGAGATCTAGAGGCATTAAACTTGGAATAGCTGCCTGAGCTGCCCTTGGGCCTGGGCCAGAAATCCTTTTGGGAGCAAATTTTGCTAGAAGTCTCCAGAATTTTTATGATTTCCAATTTCAAATTTGGTTGCATTTCTTTGGTTGAGTCAGCCAGCAGGCTGACATAAACACCCTGCTCATCACGCTTGCTCCAGCAGAAGCTCTTGGATGCGTCCTTGCCAAAGGGAGTACAAGACAACATGACTAATATTGTTCTTACATCCTTATATCTCAAGTGTCGAGGAAAAGCACTATCTTCACTAAAAGAAAATTACTATTTCAGAGTATCATGCGTGCGCAGGTGATTCTCTTAACATATAAGGTCATAGCTTCTTGTTCCAGGGCCATGAAAACATGATAGAAAGTCAGTACGCAAGGATTCAAATATGGGACAGAAACAAAAAAATAAGGTCTATTTCATTTATTCCATCACATTTGTGACTTATTATCGCATCATTTCTTCCTCCTTATTTTACACCGTGACAGACCTGCTGGTCAAAGGCATCAGCAAACGTCGCGCATGCGAAGTTTGGAGGAGGAAGCTGAAGGACTTGGCGGTTTCATGCTGGGCTGGGCCTGGAGGGTCTGCCAGACACACCGAGTAGAAGCAAGGAAACGCAGAGGGAGACCTCCCTCTGGATTGCCTTCCTGCCACTGCTGGCTTTAAGAACGATATTGATGGAACGATGTGAGCAGTCGCAGCAGGAGGATTGAAAGGCTTAATTAATGTTGCAAAGGAGTTGAACTTCTTTGATGCAACACGCTCACAGTATTACTATGGCTGCAAAAAGGAAAGATTAAGAAATTAGGTTTTGAGGAGAAGCATATTTGTGTAGAAAGCGGCCTATGAATCTTATTAAAAAAGTGTGATTTGTGAGAGTTCATTGCCTCAGGCCTAGTAGGTGCTTGTGAGAGAGCCAGAAACTGCACAGGAATGAGAAAGAGACCTGGTATTTCAGCCTTCTGGTGAGATGAACAAGTCTAGATGTGGTGGCAATCGAGTCTGTTTCCAGAACTTGAGTTTGGCTGGTAACTTCCTTCATGTCAGGAAAAGGATGAAGCAAGAATGTCACTTCCTTCCTGCTGTGACACACTGGGCACATTTGGCATCTAGTTTTTTAACAGATTTCCTAGGGAGAGTCTTTGGGAGTGCCTTCACTTAGCGGTTGATTACCCATTCCACTTCATAAAACTAAAGATACTTTATAAAGTAAAAGATAATGTATTTATCAGATATTCTGTAGTGGCTCTGATGGAGCTACACAATAAGGGGCATCTATCACTCTCATTTCTTCTTCCACCATCTCCAGAAACTCTGTCTACAGTGCCAGCTAGGAACATCACCGGAGCAGTGATGCCTGCAGGTGCTCACTGTCTGGTGACTTGTTCCTATCCTCTCTTGTCCTTATCTGCTCCAGTGCAGAAAGCAAGCAGCAACCTTGCCCATTCTCCTACTGACTATTTGCTGCCATCTCCTTGGTAAGGAGTGTTTTTTGTGCAAATGATCCCTCTGCACTCATCAGCGGGCGCAACTGGGAGCACGAGGTCCGCTCCGGACCACGGCGAGCTCTGGTCAGCAGATAGATGCGAGGAAGCAAAAACTGCCAGGCAGGAAACAGTCACTTGGCCCAACGAGCCTGGCCCTTTAAGCTTATCTCCAGCGCACCTCCTTGCTTTGTCTCCACATCTGCAAATCTCCTTTCTCCTCATAAAAATGTCGAGCTGTCTCTTAAACCCATTCAAAGTATTTGCCTAAGCACCCTAACTTGGCAGCGGTTCCATAGCGCTCAGGCCGGCCTGGGTGACATAATGCGTCCAGAATCCCCTGTTTATTTTTCCCGTTGCCTCCAATCCCACCACGCGGGGCTGGGCCGGGGAAGATAAACAGTCCTGCTCGGCACACAGGAGCCATCCCCAGAAAGCCCAGGGCTACCAGAAGTGGCAACGCTGACTCAGCACAGAAAGCCCTTCTGGTAGGATAACACCAGAGCTGGCCCCGGCACAGGGAAGAGCCGGCCCTGGCAGGACCCCTGGGGTGGCTTTGGGCTGTGCTCAAGCACAGACTGGGAGAGTTTCTGCTGCCCTCCCACCTTAGTTCCTCTTTACTGGCAAATAGAAGAGATTCTAATTCTCATTTGCCAGGTAGCTAACTTTAGCCAGGGTTACATCTACATAGTAAGGATTTCATGTTGATGAGTTGGCTTATCTGCTGCTCAGACCCTTTTCCTAGGACAGATGTCCACCTGCTCCCTCTAACCTTTAACCAGTGCTGCCATTTGGAGCCACTTCCTATGACTCCTTCCTCCCTGGTGAGACTCCAGTTTCACCTCTCTGCTCAATCCTAGAGTAACTCTGCCTCCCACTGGAGTTTACAGTGGATAATTCATTCTTCTACAACTCTTCTTAAATGGCTCTTATTGATGCTGCTGAACACAAACTGCACCCAAGGTTCCGTTCTAGCGATGCAGCTGATGCAAGGGATTTATACCTAACCACCTCACGTGGAGGTTTTCAACCATTTCTCATAGACAGCCCCCAGCGTTTTCACTGTGGGATTCTATATCACAGCGTAGTGCATTGAAAGCAATGAGTTTGTTTGTCATGCATCCAAGGATGAACATCATAGCTGAGGGAGAAAACTTAATCAGAGAACATGGAACCTCATTCAGGTGCATCATTATGTACTTAATGATGGATACACATAGCATACAAAGGCTTAAAGGTGCTAAATAAATAAATACCTCTTTAGGCAGCTCTGCCTTTTGCTGTTGTTGCTCTTCAGGAACACCCTGAGCAGCGGGTGGTGCTTCCCTCTCGGAGACGCCTGAGGAGCTGCCAGCCTCACTTTTTTGAGGGAGCAGAATAAACATCGGCAACATACCCCTCTATATACACTATTCTTAGCTCATAAAATGCTTATAAATGCCTCAGCTTATGAATGTGCCCTCAGTAAGGTAAAACGATCATTGATATGAACATTTTTCTGGAATAACAGGATTGCTTCAGTTCTGCTTATTTTCAAGATCATCAGAGAGACAGCCTGTAAATGCCTGGCACATGGAAAAATTCCTTTGCTCTTGTTTCAATTCCCATTCTCATAAACATTTGAAAATGCTATTATTCCAGTTTGGCAAACAAGAATAGGTCCTTAGAGCATATGGAAACAGGATCAGCTTTTCATGAGCCTTTCTGCCCCTAATTGCTTTTTGTAGCATTTCAAATGGCAGGGATCCTGACACAGCCTTCTACAACCACTAAAAGACCGATTCCATTTCATACTTCTTCTGTGTTTCATGTACTTTGAGCTCTGCTAGTGCAGTTTGTGCCCTGTGCAGCTAACCCTCTACCACCACATGCCAGTCTCTGCTCTCAACTTGGTCTTGGATATCCCCAAGTCCTTCCAGAAGGGCGATCAAGATCCTGCACTCTCTGAACACTTCAGTTTTTACTCCTTTCACTCAGCCTATAATAAAACCTACTTTGCACTTTCCCAGCTGACTTCTATTCTTTAAGCCAGCTGCACACACTCGGTTGTGTTGACTAAAGCTACTTTGCCATTAATCTAGGCGCAGAATATTCCGTATTCAAAGATATACAGATAATGCTGCGTAATACACTTCCCCATTGCAGATATTGCAGAGTAAACCTCAGTCTGTGAAACGCTGGATGAGCATTTACAACAGCCTGAGGCCATTTCCCACTAATTGCCTCTCACTTCACCCTGTACCGGGATTCCGCTCTTGCTTCCCCCAGCCTTTTCCCCAGCCTGGCAGAGAGCAAGAATTCACTCAGCAACTTGATATAATCTAACACTTCATCAAAGAAAGCCTAGAGCTCATCTAACTGTGCATATAGAAACAGGAAAGCTCTGAAGAAGTCTAATAACACACAGTGCCAAGCTGTAAGACTCCCTCCCTGCCTTGCCTGAGCAGTCTCACCCCTGGTCCTGCTACAGCAATATGGGGTCTGGGGTCTGGATCCACACGGGCTCCATCTGCCTCTAGCAGATTGTGACCTCTCAGGCTTATCCACAAAGACCTGACTGTGACTTCATAGCCTGCAAAATGCAGCTGCAGTGGGTTAAAGGCAGGGACTGAGGCTAGTGGAAGGGACTCACAGTCATAGAGGAGCTAGAACAGAGACAAGTTGTGCCCAGCTGGAACAAGGTTTGTTCCTGATGATGGCAGGGAAATTGCTGCCCTCTCCGTCAGTCCCTGCAGGTGCACATGGAGCGGTTTCTCCTTGGGGGTTTGTTGCCCCCCTAACAGGATATATATACTCTACCTGTCACAGGTGATAGGAAATAAATCTCTTCACCTCATGGTATCAGAAGCAGTATTTTTATGATAAGAGGAAGGAGAGGATGGGAGGAATTGGGGCTTTGCTGCAATAAATGTGCAGAGCGGCATTGGAAGGCACAGTCCTGTCTCACTGTCCAGATGTTCCTAGAGACACCCACCCAGCACATACCAAACCCGGGCTGCTCCTGGGTTCCCACCAGCCAGGCCCTGGGTAAGGAAGGGTATGTGCTCTCTTTAACATCATTTATTCCTAAGCAACCAAAAGCTCCCTGTAGTTTCCCATCTTGGGGGCTTATGTGCGGATCCCCATTCGGTGACATTCTCCCACCATGAATGATTAAGGAATCTGAATGTCTAAAAATTGCCAGATCCCATTTCTGTTCCTAAATGCAGCCCTACAGAGAGAGCTAAGCCTAGGAGGCCATGGGATTTTAGCTGGTGATCCCTTTTTATGGGGCCAAGAAGTAGTGCTATTGAAAGGGAGGCCCGGGCCATTTCTCCCTGCCATGCCTGTGCCCTGCATGGATTTATGTGAACTTTTTTCATGTTCTCCTTAGGTGGGCTGCATTCACTAGGAAATAAAAGCCAGGGATGCAGGGGCTGGGTGCCCACAATGGTGCTGGGCCGCAGAGGATAGGGCCAGCATTGGCCAGTGCTAATGGAAAGAAGAGATGAACGTCCCCAGAATCGCTGCGTGCTTCTGTGCCCGCAACGAATCCCACCGTGACAAGCGGGCAATGGTCTCCAGGTGCAGCCTGGGCTATTTTCTGCTCCTTAACTTTGAGCGGTCTCTTCCTGAGAACTGCCCACCTTTTCTTCTCTGAAATCCTCACTCCCATCCATTAACAACGTATTTTATCTTCCAGAGGGCAGAACAGGGAGGTTGGCCGTTTGGCAAGGTCCCTGCCGGGCAGGATTTCTGCATTGTAACAGCTCAGTTTTATTGGAGGGCTTTGCCGGAGCTGCCCGTGGTATCTCCCCGGCTGGGCAGGGCTGAACGTACCCATCTACATGTATGCCTTGGAGGGGCTGGGTGACCAGTCTACCACAAATATACGAAATCAGTCTCAGCATCCACTGTCGGTATTCTGCTGGAGGAGGACACGGGATTGAAAGCAGGAGGCAGGAGCAAACAGCCATGAAAGAGGAACGTCCTCAGCAGCACTTGCGGCTCCGGGGAGAGGGAGCGGGAACGGCAGAGCCAGCAGCTGGGATGCAACCGCCCCAACAGGAACTGGAAACAAATGAAGGGACGAGGTGAACTACACCTTCCCGCTGCGCGCTCTGAATCAACACCCCGCTATTTACAGTAGTGCACCATAATATTGAATCAAGATTTGCATGGGAGGACAGTTTCTATTCCACAGCATAAGATAACTTTCCAATAACTTCTTTTTTTTCAGGGATGCAAAAACATTTACTTTAATGTTAATGAAAATAAAGTCAGTGAAATCCCTTTGTCCTGTCATTTCAATCAGATAAACTGTATCTACCAACTGTTAGAAGGAGGATTAACTTGGGTTGACATTTTTTTTAATGTACTATGCGAGAAAGCCCTGGAGCCAAAACATTTACAGGCCAGGTTTTAGTGTATGTTGATCTAATAGTTTCTCTGAAGAAAACTTCTTTAGACCTGGCAGGTGTGTATTGGTTTTCATTACTTCAAGTGTCTACTAGCAAAGTTTTAATTAACAGCGTTGTTCATAACATCTTTCCAGGGCTGTAAGAGACGGGAACTCCGAGGCAGGAGTCCTGGGCTGTCCTGAGCACGTTGTGGTTGACCAGGCTGTAGAAGTCTTGCCTGACCCTCCCGTGTGCCTCAAAGTATCGGCCCTGGGGACAAGCCCTCTGATATCCAGGTGTTCCTTGGGGGTATTTGCCTCGCTAGACAAGCCCCCAGCCCTGCTGTATCAGCTACCCTAGGACCTTTGTTTCCTATGTGCAAAGGCACAAAGAGATGGAGAGCCCCGTCCAAAGCCATGTGGCCGGTCTGGGGCAGGAGCAGGGACAGGCTGCAGGTGCCTTGGAACACGTGAGGCAGCCGCGCTCCGCCAGCCTCCTCTTGGGGAGATGCCCACTCCTGAGGCCCGCGGAAGAGCAGGGATAAAGCCTAGCAAGCTGCTCGCTACTGCAAACACAACAAGAGAAACCCCAGCATTTGCTTTGCCTCTTATCAGAGACGTTAGACCACAAGAGATAAGGTTATTAGTGAAAACATAACGCTGGTGCTCCCATCAGATAGCAGAGGAGATAGACCGCTTATCTTATCAGCTCTTTTATAAGGGGTCCCCCAGTGTTGCTATAATTTTCTGATAATATTATAAACAGAATTGATAACATTTTATTTTTCCTGGACAGATTCTTTTCACTTACCCTTTTCTTAAGGGGTTGTCTTTTTTTCCCCCCTCTTCCAGTAAGTGGATTTTCTCTCAACTCTTGAGTTTGTCTGTGTTGTTTTCCTGTCTTTTAGATCCACTTCACCCTAGTTTTAGACTGTTTAAAGTGCATTTCTTTTAGCAGTCCTCTGCTTTCTGCTGTCTCTCTTTGGGCAGAGGTGCTATTTGGGCCCTATTTAAATGCAGAGTCCCTGACACCTTGCACACTGTCTGCCTTTCTACAGTGCTCTAAGTGTCAACTAAAAGTTCATTTTTATTACACTGTGTTATTTTAAAGAAATGAGCAAGTGCCAAGGAACTCTGCAGCAACCAGTGTGCGCAGGCAGCAGCTCCCAGGGCAGCGCCTGCCCTGAGCTGCACTTGCCTTGACTCCTCATGGCCCTGGGAACATAAAAGCCCTACGTGGCAAACAGAAATTAGCCCCTAAATTATGAAGTGCTGATCCTGTACCACTAAAATTAGTGAGAGATTAGCCACTAGTTTCAAAGGCCGTGGGGTCAGGCTGCACCAGAGCAACACACTTGCCCTCAATTTGTTGCACAGTTTTTCACGGGGCAGGCTTTGAGATGCAGTGAAGTGCTCAACACGGCCAAATTAAAGGGTTTGTAGAAACCCCCATTAGAGCCATGTGTATTCTCCTTATCGTGCCACGCAAGTCAGGCTGAAAATTTGGGTTGTTACCATGCAGATTATAACTAATTTCATACATATGATTTTGAAAGAGATCACTTTACAGGGCCTTTGCACAGGGATTACTCGCAATCCTCCTTGAGGGGTGATCTCAAAAGTTTTTTTCTCAATATGATGGATTGATTTTTCTTTTGACCGTTTGGGATGATTAAAGTAGAGTTCTTGACAGGTCCTCCTCTGAAGGGTCACGTCCGGCTCCCGCAGCGATGGTTGCTGGCATCTGGCAGGCGTTTGAAAAGCCAAACACTTGGCCATGGCGTTAATTCCAAATGTCTGGACAGGACCATGCTGTTGGTATGTGTGACTCTCATGTGCTGTTTCCAGGAGTTATAGGAGTTATCGCTGTGGTTTCTGCTGCCTTGGTCAGCTGGCACTGGAGCAGCCTAGTTGTAGTTTATAGAGACTGCCGTTTACAGTGACTTCTACGGGGAGGTAAGTGCTTCAGAATTGCTACAGGCAGGTTGTGCACATGAAGAGAGTGTAAATGTCATGATCAGATCAGAGGGAGATGTTGCCAAAAATTCTAGATAACCTCCTGGATTCCACAGCAACCAGTAACAACCAACCACCCATTTCTGAAAGCAGCATTTGCCGCTTAGCAACAACTGACACAATATTTATAAATGGAAATTACAAAATACAGCTACTTTTTTTCCTGTTATAATGCAGTTTGA
This sequence comes from Crypturellus tataupa, assembly GCA_034781795.1. Lineage (NCBI taxonomy): Eukaryota > Metazoa > Chordata > Aves > Tinamiformes > Tinamidae > Crypturellus > Crypturellus tataupa. Next base: position 1,003,935 of record JAWLRI010000869.1, on the reverse strand, counting down.
GGAGTCCTCCCTCTCAAGTCACAGGATGCCCTTAAGACCCACTGGGAGGAAGAGCCATCTTGACCCGTTTCCCTCTCAGAGCTCCTATCAGGATGACAAGGCACATGAGCGAGGACACGACAAGGACACGAGGGCTCTGCCCTCACCTGCAGGGCAGCGCAGGCTCCTTCTGCAGCCCGGCTGATCACAGGGGAAGCCGTGGGGAGATCAGCAGCAGCCCAGGCAGGGCCTGGGGCTCAAGCAGAGGAGAGCCAGCTAGTAAAGTGGAGACGTTTAAGCACCTTGAAATCATCATCTTCCTCTAGAGAGCAGAGGAGACCCAGTGTGGGTCTCCCCACATTGGTGGGGAGCTAACCTCCAATGTTCAGTTCAGAAAGGCCAATCTACCACCTGTAAATGAGGTCAAAGCACTGATATTCCCAATTCCTTGGTACTGAGAGCGCTCTGGCCCCATCTTGCTGGATGCAGCAGTGGGAGCAGGGCACGGAGCACGAACCTGGCCGTGGTGGTGGCGTCTCGGCCACCAGTCAAAGCTGGGATCACTTGAACGCATCTGCAGAAGCACTTAGGAGTCGTGCGGGAGCCATGCACAGCGCAGAGTAATAAAGCAAATTACAAGGTGGCCATTTGAAATATGACTTAAAAAGTTAGATTAAATACTGAATTTGACCCTCTTCCTTGCCCAGTCAACATCCAGTCCCTTCTTTGCTAGGAAGCGGCACCAGAGGCCGATTCGCCTCTTGCATGAGGCAGATTTGCAGGGAGCAGTGGTGGTGCAGTCCAGGCAGGGTGAGAGGAGCCCCAAGCGGGGCTGCAGTGCCGGTAGGATGTGCCCAGAGGGACCCGCTGCCCGTGGCTCCGGACTTGCTCATCAATGTCACCAACAGTGCTAACTGGTCTAAAAAGCTTTCAGTTTTGCCCAGGATGCCTTGGTCTGCTGGAGCCTCTGGAGCTGCTCTACCGGGAAGGAGCAGGGTGGTGGTGGGGCTGCCTTGGCCTCCCCCGGATTAATTTATTGCCTCCGTGCAGCGCGTTGGTGATGAATGACTGACAGGTGGGATCAGCTGATGCGAGTGGCCGGGGACGGGGCACACACCGCCGTTTCACCAGACCATAATGTATTCTGCAGTGGGCAAAGGATAAAGCTTGTAAAACATTTGTTTTAAGTCTTAAAATATCAAATTCCTCATAACTACAGGCTTCCTAAAACTGGCCCTAGTAATTATAAGTGTTGAGCCATGAATAATTTCATGCTAGGAGGTGCATTAATTTTAACCTCCCCCTGCCTCCTCCAGACATTGTGAAAGTACATTACCAGTGAGGACAAGTTTATGATCTTATCCAGGACAACTGGTGCAATAATATGAAATGAAAACCAAGACAAAAATTTCATTGTCTGTGTGCTCAGTACAAAGGGATCTCAGAGCGTGCTCCCCTTGCGCCCTGCGACCTGGAGGAGCGCTCCGGAGGTGCGAGCGGGATTTATGGAGCCTCTGCACGCCCGGATGCTGCCGGAGCCTGGTGTCAGGGGCTTGCTCGGGGTGCAGCGAAGCAAGCATCATTTCAGCATCATTGACCCTACAAGCGTTTGCATTTAAAATCTCAAAGCAGACTTTTAGACTAATCTCCTGTGAACTGGGACTAAGGTGAGCCAGTTGTAGCATGCTTGGCCTCCAAAGAATTACCCTGCAGTTTGGGGGAGTGAATGTTGTCATCTCCCTTTCATTGAGACTGAGACGGTGGCACAAGCTACAAGGCTCTACGTGGCAAGCTCCCCCTGTCCAACATCTAGACCTTTTTCTGGCTGTTCACATTTACAGTTCCCCAGCTCGCATGGAAGCTGCACTCCCTCCAGTGAGGACATGGGAGGGTCTGACTGGAGGAAGGACTGGAGATGTCTATCTTGGGCAGGGCAACGCACAGCGTTTTTGCCATGTAGGCTGTGTCGGAGTCCACACTGTCAACCGCCTGCTGCAGCAGGATGTGTAACACAGGTGTTGGACAGCAGTAATCCCCCTGCAGCTTAGCCAAAAGGCATGATGCTGAGACTGGACAAATTAGCGATTAAATTCTCTTTAATTTCCTCTGATATCCTCCTGGTTGTGGCGATGCAGGGAAGGCCTCGGGGGTTACATCTCAGCCTCACTGTCAGTGTACCAACCATTCAGCCCCTTGGGGCTGAGCTAAATGCCTCAAGTGAAATACATATAGCTGGTCCGATTTACACCAAGACATGACAATCCAGGAGCTGCTGAATTTGGGCTGCGCAAGGTAGGATTGAGCTGCTGTGCCTTCTCTATGACCCTGAAAAACAAAATCTTTGGGCCTGTTTGCTACTGTGCCCTCCTTGTTCTTTAGACCAGTATAATCACGCTGAAGTCAGCTCTAAGCTATTTTCTCAGGATTTTTGGTGCTTCCTTTTGACCCTCTAAGAAAAATGCGTCAATGAAGTTTGCCCCTGGAAATCAAAGCACAACGAAAAGCCTTTATCAGTTTCCCCGTTCTCTTCAGAAAGCTGTGGTAGCAGATGGTTTAAACTCTCTCGTGGGTGAAGGGGAAAGGTTGGATTACTGAAAAAACAAGGCAGGCTTCAGTGTGTGGAGGAGGCACTGGGAACTGCTTAGGATCTCAAACCTGCAACACCTTGAACCCATCACCAGCCAGAACCATGATGGATGGGAGAGGATAAGGGCAGTCGAGCTGACCCATGATGCCTTCCAGTGCCCTCCAAGAAACAAGAAGAAAAGAGATTCTTATCACTCTGTGAAAGAACAGAGGGGAAAATTATCATTAAAATACCTTCCTAATAAAACTAACAAACAGGGGCTTTTTTCTTTCAAACTCCATTCTCTTATCCCTTGCCAGCCAGCTTCACTATGGCCATGACTTGAAGAATTTTAGTCTCTGGGTGAACCTTTCCTAAGTAGAGGTCACATCCTTCTGCCTAGATTTTAGTTTTGTTAGACAGTCTTCTTTGTAAACCGCAGTAAGATAAATAGCTTGGAGAGTATCTCTATAGTCATTAGTGCTATACAATCATTAGGAAGTATTATACTAACACGTGAAATTAATATATATCTATTACTGTGAATTTAAATCCTCCATCACTTGCCATGGAATCAGTGGTGAAACATGAATGAGTCACTTTCTCTTTCTGTTTGCCTTAGAGTTCTTACCTGGGTATTGAAGAACTATCTCCTTGGTAAAGGAGATAGTCTAGAGTGACTAGACTCTAGAGTGATGCCAAGTAGTGAAGAAGTGTGTTACAGAAACCAAGGCAATTACAGACCCTGTGGCAGAGTTTACAGCACCGCTGGCCACTAAAACCGAGCTTCCCTGATGGACTGCACACTGCAACCTGTCCATCTTCCCCCCCAAATCTTTGGCAGGGCACGCCAAAACCCTGCCTGCCTCCTGCCTCTCTGAGCGTATTCCCAGACCTCTCTATTTGCAGGTCCCAGGGGATGAGTCTCCACCAATCTCCTCTGTTCCCAGAGCACATCTTTCTTAATCTCTCTCTCCGTCTCTGCTCCCAGGGCACTGTGCCTCTCAATTTCCATGGGCAGTCTTTGAAATGAGTACAAATTAGTTTGAAAGCCGAAGAGCAGGAATTTCTATCGACATGCGAGTGTATCACAAGCTGGTATCTGTGGTTTCCTAACATCTGGTGCCCTGTGATCCAGTGTTTTACAAAGGCCTCTGACTCAAATTGCACCTGCGCAGCAGGTTGGTTATTAGCCAGACACTGCAACTCTGTGAAAAACAGACACAACTCCAGTCAGGGAGCCCCAAGCCCAAGGAATTCTGCATCCAGCTGTCCCAGTATCTGGTCACATATTAAACACTCCAAAACATTTGGTTCATTGATTCTTTGAAACCAACCCTCCATCCCAACGTTGGTTTTACTTTGTTAGCATCATGCTAATCCCCATGGACCTTTCAAATTTGTTCTGCAAGTCAACGATTATATCAAAGGTGTCTGTGTGGGAGAAGCCAGGACAGAAATATTAATTCATAACAGAGGAAATCCCCACTCCCCTGCAGTTGATCTACCATTTGTGAAGCCATCCTCAAGCTGCTGACTCGAACCAGAGAGTCTTTTCTTTCGCCACCCCCACCATCACGCGGCACAGACTCTCTCTTGAGATACACTCAAGAGCATTGCTCAGAACAGATAATAGCCTGGAGGAAAATCAGTGCTGAATCTCCTCAAAAACTTACCTAATTCTACAAGAAAAAGAAAAAGGCACAAATTCATCTTTGCTTGAACACACTCATGTCTTGTAATAAGGTGGGTCCTGTCCTTTCTTTCTGTCCTGCTCCTGACAGCAATTCTCTTGGTCCAGCAAACTCTGACTCCTATTAATTGAAAAGCTCTTACCCCAGCCTGACAATCCATCTCCTTCCTTCTCATTCTGTTCAAAACAAGGCTCAAGGTGAACTTTAAAAGCGAAATACCATTGCATTCGAGGACACACAGACACGCTACCAAAGGCCTTGTTTTAAATACATATAAACCATCAGAAAAAGGCTCTTTTGCCTCTATGCTGCCCATCATCCAGTGTATCAGCCTGGGTTGTTGGCTGGGGACGCTTTGTTGGCTGGGAGAGCTGTTCCCGTGTTCCAGCTAGGAGAGGAGCTCCCAGCAGATGCCATAAAAACGTGTGATTTGCAGAGCATCACCACGTCACTCTGTCCCTTTGCAGCATTGCTGCTGAACGGCCGCCTTGCTGAAACACCCCAGATCACTTGCAAATCTTGGCTCTTCCCTTCCCTGGCCTGCCAAGTTCCCATGATTGCTGAACGGGGGCTAGTTTGTAGCTTTTCTCCATTACAGGTTTATTCCTAATCCTATCGGTTCCTATCTCATAATGACATAGCGTGGATCCCCCAAACATTCCAGTAATTCCTGCCTTTGGAGCCAGCAGACACGGCGCTTCCTTGGCAAGCAGGCGTCCCACATTCCTGCACTCGCTTCCCAAGCTGCCTTGCCCACTCCTCAGGAATGGCTCCCTGCAGGGACTTATTTCCTCAAGGATGAGATGTTTTCATACCCTGGCAGGTTTCCCGCTCCCTTTCATCACACATATCCAGTGCAAAAGCAGAGCAGAGACGTGCGGGTTTCTCCTCTGTTGTCATGAGTGGCGGGACACCCTGGGATGACAAACAGGTGCCTGCAGAGTGTGCAGTCCCTTGCTCCCATCTTTGGAGATTCCTGGTGGCTGCCAGGGCTCTTGGGGCACACTCTGCCTGAAGCAAAACAAAATCCAGGGAACAGCTTTTGCTCGGTTAAACTCAACAGCCTGGAGGAGCTCAGCATCCCTGGGGGAGATGCAGTACCCTTATGCACAGAGCGGGCCGCTGGCCGTGTCCCTAGAGCCACACGTGTGTCCCAGCTCCAGGGCTGCCAGGGCCACCAGGGCCTCGCTCTGCCCAACACACATCCAGGATGCCCGAGAAACACTCCCAGGTCTTCCAGGCTCCTAGCAATGCAGAATTTACTGAAGAGTCAAGTGAGTGTCTGAGCAGCAGGTTTCCTGAGACCTGGGGAAATTTCCTCCTTTGTGTCTCTTTGCATGACTCCATGAGCTGCAGATAGTCCCCAGAAGAAGAGGAGCTCCTCAAGGCTTCACTGGGTTTTTCTTTTTACCCATGTGCACTGTCCAGATGTGGTCACAAGTGAAGCCCAGATGCAGTTTGCTACTCATGTCTGCTTCCCATTTCTGCCTCCCAGGGGTATTGCCAGCACTTACATAGACCTCTGTATGAACTCCAATTTATTTAGGAAATAAACAAATTTGCTCCCTATGACATTGCTCAGCTCCCATTTTAGCAGCCCAAACCCAGGGCTCCACCACCTTGTCCCTCTTGCCATCCACCAAGTCCCTGTTTCAGAGCCTCCAGGTCCAGACCAACACCCTCCACCCAGCCCAAGCTAAAGTATCCCTGCCACAGACCAGCTGTCCCTCATCATCACGTACCACATGGAGATACCTGGCAGTGAAATGATTCACAAGGACACGTCACACGTGTGTCACCGCGACATCACGTGCCCAGGCGTCACATCAGGCAGCTGTGCCCAGGCAATGTCGCTACAGGGCTTTAGGGACTTACTGGGGACTGCTGGGTGACAGGGACATGTGCCGACCCTCGGCTGCGGTGCTTGATGCTGGGAGGACTCTGTGGTTTGTTTTTGTGGGGTTGCTGCCAACACTATTTTTTTTTTTTCCCCATTTTCACTGAAAAATCTACTCTGCAGATCTAGTTTCAGGTCCCTTGCCATCTTGTACCGGTTCAAACACAACCTTTAATTACTTCTGTCAGAAATTTAAAGATAATGTAAAAAGCATTACAGTTTTCACAGCATCTCTGCTGAGGAGGAACTTGGCAGCTGTGACCACGCAGCGTGCCAGACTCCCTTCCCCTGACCAACCCCGCTGGCCCCCAGAGCTGCCGTCAAAGCAGAAAAGACAGCAGAGCTGGACCCAGAATCTCAACATTTAAAAGGTCAAAGATGTTAATCTGCTCAAAGCAGAGGGTAAACACACCGTGTATGTCACTCTCAGGAGCACCCGAAGTCCAGCTGCCACAGCGAGCCAGGCAAAAGGCCAAGGGCTGGAAAAAGCACAAGTCTGCTAGCAGCAAGGAAATGCTGCAGAGTTGGTATTTGAGAAGCTGTCGTCACTGAAGGAGCCTAAAACAAGGGTGATGTTGGGACAGCCTTCTGTTGCACCTGGTTCTTGGGGACAGGCTGCGAAGTTGCCCTCCCTTCCAGTGCTGCAGACTAGAGAGGAGACAGGACGCTGCAGCGCATCCGGGGTGCTCTCCATGCGGAAGAGCCCAGAGCTCCACACTCCAGGTTCCTCCATGTGCACCTGGTCAGGACCCCATGGCACAGGTAACTTCTCTCCAGAAGGGTGTGGGGCACTGACCCATGTGGCGGTCGGGAAGCGAGCAGCCGTGCCTGGGTGGGTGCCCCACGCAGGAGTCACCATCACAGAGATCGCTGAGGTGCCTGACTGAGTGCTGGAGAAATGCAATGTGAAAAATGCAGTTTTCTCCTTGCCAATTCTATTCTGCTCCAAGGAAAGGTGCTTCTGCAATGACAGCTGGGGTGAGCTGGTTTTGACAAGTCAGAGTATGCAGATTTTAGAGGAAGGCTTAAGTGAAACATGAATAAAAAGCTAAGACGGAGCACAGCTCCGGAGCACAGTTTCACCTTCCTTTGAAACAATCATGGCAAGGGCTGCTGAAGCACCAGGAAACTCCGCTCGTTTTCATGCAGACATCATTGCATCAGGAGAGCCCGTGAGATAAGTGTGCTTGGACGAGTCCCCCCCTACATCCACCCACTGCTTCTGGCACAAGCTGGAGCTCAGCTGGCCGCATCCCGGCTCATCCCCTCGGCTACTGTTGCTCATCCCATTTTCAGGTAGTCAATGTTCTGCAGAGGAGATTCTTACACCTACTCGCCACGTTCTAGAATTAGATCTTTTGCTGCCAAAAGCTCTGCTGCTTTTATTACCATTTACACTGAGGGTGGAATTTTCCTCCAAGTGTCGCTGCCCTTCACACACCCAAAGAGGCCATCCAGGGCCAGCTCCAAGGAGATCCTTCCCTACTCCAAGTGCAGGTTTTGTCATGGCCAAAAGCCTACTTTACAATGAGTCACTTGGAATAAAGTCTGCAATCTAGCTTTGAGGAGGAGCAAGGTTTGGCTTTGGAAACCTGGTGCTTTGCAATCCTGCAGCCTGGGGATGCTGCATGGGGGCTGCTTGGACCGGCTCTGTGTGTGGCGCCTGTGGAAGGGGCTGGTGGCGAGGCTGGGAGTGCTGCCCCGTCCTGGCACGGAGCCGGAGCTGCAGTAGGAGCATCAATGGCAGGAGCAAGGGCAGCCCGGTGGGCCCGGCGCAAGAGTGGATTGACCTCTGCTAACGCACGCTGGGGAAAGCTTCCCAGCAGGTTCTCCCAACTGCACAGCATCAGCTACTACCTGGGGACATGACGTGCTCCACCATAAATAAGGCAGAAGGGAAAGGTGATTTTTGCCGATGTGCTAACTTTTAATTACAGCTGAATGCCTTAATTAAAGCAAGGAAGACTTAGCTAAGAACTTAGCTAAAATTTAATACTTTAATGGGGCTGAAGACTTACTTATCACTGAGGTGAGAACGCACAGCGGGTTGGGGGCTCCCTTGGGGAGCCGCGCGCACAGCAGGCGCTCACGGAGGAACCCCAGGGTGCTGGGCCCAAGGCGCAGGAATCCCAGGGCCCTGGGCTGAAAGGTGTGTGTTACCTCCACATCTTTCCAAAGCAGTTTTTCCCAGCCAATGAAGCCCCGCTGGGTGTTTGCCAGCCAGCATGTGGGTCTCTCCACCATTGAGAGCACCTGCAAACACGTGAGCTCAGAGCCCGCGAGCTGCTTTTCTGAGCAGAGCCCATCATCAGCGTGGGGGCCACTGTGCTACTGCAGCGACAGGGGCGCTGCGAGCAGCCCGGCTGGCTTTCGAGACCAGGTTTCCATGGGGTTCAGCGTGTGGCACCTCTGATGTGACCTTTAGCCACTCCTTGGTTTTCACCTGGGAGCTCTGAACCCACGCCAAGCAACCCCTCATTCAGCTTCCAGCTGAACTAGCACTACCCAGCATCGTCAGAGCCACAAGTAAACGAGCTTGAAGCCACTCCTGTCTGCAGGTTTTGGAAAGTTCCCCACTTGTGCTGATCTTTCAGAGGAATCCTTTCCAACTATTTGGCTTTTGAAAGCCCTTAATCCACTCCATCAATTAACACAATCAAGAAATCAGGGCTATTGAGCAGGACAAGATAATTCACCTCTTGTATGGCAGTACAACAGTGCTTTTGCCCTGTAGTCCTCACAGCAACGGATTCTGGAGGCCTCCCCAGAGGTCAGTAATATCATTTCCAGTTTGGCTGGCCAGAAGCTGAGGTATGGGGCAGGGAAGCGCCTAATCCCAGCTCAGCCAGTGCCCCCGTCGCTAGCAGGCCGCGCAGCTGCCCTTTGAAGGGCGCGCGGCTTAAGAGCAGCGTTGGGTTCAGAGAGCGCAGCCCCTCTCCCGGGTGTAACGTGAGAGCAGACGGCGCTTGGCATTTTGGTCAGACTGTCATTTCTTCAAACAGAAATCTGCCCGGCCTATGTGGAAAGGACACATATGTTTCCTATAAGGAGACTGTACATAATTTTTTATACACATAGGACGGCTACGGCATCTGAGCAGGCTCCTTATCCGCCACCCATCGTAGCTGCAAGGCTACGCGGACTCACCTCAGCTGCACGCGGGTGGCCAAAGCGCTGTCCCTGTTCAAGCAGCACCTGGGAGCGCTGGTGCGGTGGGACCCGGAGGGACATCTCGTGTCTCTGCCTGCCCCCGGGCTGCGACACAGATAGGGTCTCCTGGGGGACTCGGACTTTAGAGGCTCCACAGAGCTCCCAAAGCTCCGGCTGGGATGCAGGCAGAGTCCTGCTCGTACACTGGTCCCGCAGGCAACCGTGGGCGCAGGGACTGGCCCCGCGCAGCAACTGCCCCGCTTTGATTCTCGCTCACCTCTGGCCCACGGCATCAAGGCCAGACTGCGGGGCGCATGTGGGGGGAGCGGAGGTGGGAGCTGGCCCAAACCGCCTCAACTGGTTCCCCAGAGCCGCCGCTTTCCGCGGCAAGCAAGCCAGAACAATGTCATCCCAATACCCCGCGCTAAGCTGGGGGAAACCGAGCGTGACCGGCTTCACGCATGACAGCCTGGAAGCCAAGCGTGGGAGGTCAGCGCCAGCCTCGCTCCCCGCGGCCGCAGCCGAGACCCACGCGTGGCCGTGCGGCCCTGGCGCACGGGGACCTCGCTGCCCGCGCCGCTCCGTCCGGGCTCCCAGCTACCCAGCCGCACAAGAGGCCGGGGTGCTCTCCCGGCGCTGTCATTAACAAATGAGGCCCAGCGCTTGATTAATTCCACAGGTTTCTTCCATTAGGAGCCACTACATCATTGCTACACGAGAGCCTTCCTCCCCTCCACACTGACCTTCCTCCCACCGCTCGCCCATTTCCCTCGGCTGTGGAAGTTATTACAGCCCAGTTATTTGAAAGACCTGGAAACCGGGGCAGCCGCTGCCTCCTTTCATCTCCAGCTCTGCTGCTCCTCACTCCTTGGCAGTTTGGAAGGACGGGGGAAGTAATTAATGGCCAGGAGGGGAGGAGGAGGCGCTGCTGCGAGGGGAGTCAAAAATTCCTCTTGACAATGACCACATGTCTGGGGCTCAGCTACCAGTTCACCTGACAGCAATAAGGGCCTAATAGTCATTAGTCACCCCATGGACACGCTCCCTGCGCTGCCTTTTTTTTTTTTTTTTAACCTCCCCCCAGTGGAGATTGAAAATGGAAGAGCGCCAGCCTCTGCCGGCACTCATAGCCCTCCAGCACTCGCAGCCACCTCCTTTGCCCTCATGTGGGGAAGGAGAGAGGGGCTGGTGGCTCCAAGAGCAACTGGAGCAGGGCATCCCTGAGGGAATGGCAGGGAAGAGGCAGGGAAAGCCTGTGCCCCCATCCCATGGGGACCCTAGCTCACCGGAGGCTCCTTCTGCAGCAGACCTGCTCTCCAGGAGCCTTTTCCTCTCCCTTGGCCTGGGTTATCCAATGCAGCCTTTCAAAGAGGCAGTTTCAGGCATGGACACCCAGTGGCTGCACGCGGGCCGGGCACACGGGGCCGTCCCAGCGAGCGGCGCAGTGAGGCCTGCAAACTGTGCCACCCTCTTGCGCGAGCTAATAGCAGGAGTTTTGGCTCCAGTTGCCTGTAATTAGAACAAAACTGGCAACTTTCTGACATTAAACTCCACATAAAATTGGTCGTGAATGAAAAAATGAAAAAGGACTAGCACTACAAAGTGGCAATGATATACGTGAGAGCTGATGGTGACCTACAAGAGCAGCACAGGAATGCTAATGCTCTTCCACGGAGGATTTGGATATTGTGTTTTGGATGCAGTGCAAAAGCAAAACGCACAGAAGCCCACGCAGGAGGGGAGGGCGGCTCTGCGTCCTGGCAGCCGGTTTGCGTCACGGAGCCACACGCCGTGTGGAAACCCCAGGGCCGCGTGCGGCTCAGCCCCAAGCCCTGTGGCGGGCAGGGATCCCACCTGGGAATGCCGCAGCCTCCCTGGTAACGGCGCTGCTGCTCCAGGCCAGCTGCGCTTGGGAGCCTTGGGGGAGTAGAGGCTGCGGCTTTGCTTTCCAGGCAAACCTTGAGTCCTTGAGTGTCTTGTCCCTGATCTCCCGGTACCTCTGCCAGGCAAATGGATGCTGCCGTCCCCGTCGCATGAGGGCAGACCCAGAGTAGAACAAATCCCAGTGGCCAGACAGGAGATGTGAGGCAGTGCAGTGCTGGATCCAGATCACACAGATCCTCACCCAGGCTCCGAAAGGCTGGATCATCCATTCCTCCATCCACAGCTGTCTACAAGGGGAGCTCTCTCTCAGAAAGCGAGTAAAAGGCTTGCTGGGCCCAGCTGCATTTCATAAGTGTCCCAGCCAAGCCTTCCTACCCCATTTAAGAGGGCTCAGGCATGCTTTATAAAATATCAGGTGGCGATCTCTGAGATAAAGCCATGCTTTATCGTCTTGCACGGGCCATTTCATTTTGTGCCGCTCGGTGCTGTACGTGATTTGGCTACAGAGCAAGAGCGTGTAAAGAACTGCTTACACGTAAAAGACCTTTCCTATCTGCCGACCCTGACATCAGTCATTATAAGTAATTGTCGCGTTACAGAGAGACGAGCACAAGAAGCAGCACAGGAGGTTTGAGGAGGGCTCTGCGAGGAGCCGGGCAGGCCTGCGCGGCGCCTGCTGCTGTGCCAGGGGTAAAGCAGAGGAGCTGGGTCAGCCCCTGGCAGGTAGCCGCGTGGTAGCCGCTCGCAAAGCCCATCTTCCCGGGATTTGTCACCGACTGCGCTGCTATCTGCAAGGGGGCAGACTGTAATCAGAAACACATTTTTGAGTGAAGGACTGACCTCTGCAGCATCACCAGGAATTTCTGAGGCTGTACAGCTGTGCAAGGGCCTCCCCAGCGCGGCAAGGCCGAGCTGTCTGTGCCCGCTCTCATTTTAGTGCTCCGAACTCTACCATGGGGCTGAGCAGTGATTCTTTCCACCTTAAATCCACTCAGTGCGTTGGAAATAAAGCTGTGGAGCACGGGGATGTTTCAGAAGGTGGCAGTTTTAGAGTCAGAGAGAATTGACGCAAGTGAGAGAGTCGGAGGCTCTGATGCTATCCCAGCATTTTTGCAGAGTCTGATACTTTGTGTTTGGTCATCGCTTGTCTTCAGACTCTATTTTGATAAACCAGAGAGACCGAGCTCTCCAAGTGTTGCACATCCTACAGCTTGGAAACATTCCTGCAATCTTCCCTGCAATCTGCCTACTTTCCCCCTCTTTATTTTTAAAAATGTGGGGCTAAACCTAGATCGAGGCCAGTCCTGTGGCCCCCAGGACCGACTCCCCACACTGTAACTTTTTTTGTGAAGGTAAAATTTCACTTTAGCCAGTGTGCAAGAGCTCTGGAAAATCTGGCCTCGGGGAAATTCTACAAAATCCTACAAAAGCTACTAACAACCAGAAATTAAAAAGACGTTTAATCAAAGCTTTATTTCCTTATTTTGTTTTAATTTACCTCATTTCCCCTACATTTGTTTTCCCCTTAGCCCACTCACTAGCTTGGTTTCACAAACAGAATCCTGCTCACTCCAGCAATCCAATTTCACATTAGGAAAAAGGGATGGAGCAGTAGCTAGAATGAACACACTCATTTGCCAGTGATTTAAGGTCACTGTGGTATCAGAGAGCAGGTGAGCAGAACATATGTTTTTTCTTCTGGTTTTGCAAGTCAGGACAGGCCTCCCAATTCTCTTGCATACATAAATCCTATAGCTGCCTGTGCACCTCATACACGGGATTAAAACTATTTCAAGGTGACAAGATGTAGCTCTAATGCTGTAGCTGGAAAGCTGAGTCTTTGCCTGGCATGGAGACAATTTATTCACCAGTTTCTGCTCTTGGCAGCTGGAGTTACACTTGGATAAAACACAAGCAGAGCATTTGGAAAAGAAAGAGTGCTGACGAATGTTTAAATATTTAAATATCCAAAACAAGAAGCGGGGCTTCCAAAGTGGCAGTCCCCTGGCTCCGTAGCCACTTCTGTGCTTTTCCATAAAGCCTGGCAGCTCCCTGCCCAGCTGAGGGCTGTGCGGACCCTCGGGACGTGCCTGCCCGGAACGCTGCCCGACCATGAGGCGCTCGCTGCTTCCTGCTCTCCAGGGATGCCTGGGAATGTGCAACGACCCTAGCCCAGAGGCTCGGGCGCCGAAAGGACCCTGGTATTTTCACACCCTTGATTTTTTGGCCTGCTGCACACCTGGTTTTGCTCACTGTGGTTTTTGCAACTGCTGAGGAGTCCTGTGCAGCCAGGGCTGCGCTACGGGACACACCGGCACCTCCGATCCTACGTGGGAGCCTCGGGAGCACCACCCGGAGCAGAGACCCTCCTCCAGGACACGGAGCGTGGCAGCACTGCGGCAAGCTGCCGCCTTCTCATTCTTTTGCCTTCCCCACGTTTGGCACGAGGCCAAATCCTCTCTTTTCTCCACCCACCCATCAGACATATTCTGCTAAATATCCTGTCCTCTTGTCGTTTTGGCAAAAAATAAACTATGCACGAGAAAGAATTATGCCTGTGAGGCGCTCATAAAAAAATTCCTGTGAATGATAAATCAAAACAAAATAATAATTATCACCAGCCACAGGACCACATTTATGTTTCTCATATTTTTCGCTTACTTTTCGTAGATTATCAAGTCTACACAAGAGCGAGAACCAGATTTTCCTAAAGATATACAGGTAGTCTCAGACTCTGCAACCAAAGTCCACCTTGTCTATAAGAGACTTCTCTGCAGAATTTACAGAGAGGCTCAAAATTTCTCTTAGAATTAGAAATGGCACATTTCTGTCCTAGAAACTAGACAGTCCTTTTTTCTTTTTCCCTTTATGGCTACATAAATCTTCCACAGTCCCTGTGCTACATTCTGATTGCATCTGATAAATAATGAGTGCTTGTAAAGTGATTTTTCTTCTCCTGCTCTTGCAGTGACTGACACACGTGCAGGTGCTCTGTCGGGGGGAACTGAGGCACACAGGCCTTGCCCAAATTTGCAAGGTGGCTGCGTGGAGACACCAGGATCTCCCACACAAGTGGTGAGGACATCCAATGCCCCATGTGTCTGGCACGTGGGGACATGGGGAGAATCATTTCCCAACCTGCAGATGCAGAGTCGCTGGGTGAGCTAAAAATGGGAGAGCCGTGCAAAAAGTTGGTGAGAGTTTAAGTGGGCCCAAATGTGCAAGGCCTGGAAGCCATTGAGTTTTGCATTATTTCTTCTGCATTGCTTTGGATTCCATGAAAAGAAAAGCCCCAGAGAAAGTGAGCTAAGAGCGCGGCCAGGCTCCAGGGAAGTTAGGGGAGCAGAGCAAACCCGAGCAAAGCCAGGACACTCAGGCCTTGTCTCCTGAGCAGCTGCCCGCTCTCCTTGCCAGGGTCTCTGAGGAGCCTCTCATCTGCCCTCCTGCACCTCCAGCACCGAACAGCTGACGTGGCAGAAACTTTATAAATTAAAGTTCAGAATGTGCTGGCCCCCGTATTAACGTTTCCACATATGCTGGCATTAAAAAATAATTGTATGAGTTGACCCAAACACTCCAGAAACAGCAAACATGATCATTGAGATGGAATAAATTTCCCTGACTGCTTATAGATTTAGGAATAAATGTGCTGCAGATCTGGAAGCTTCTCTTCCATAAGGGCTTTGGAGCAGCAGGGCTGAGAAAAGGGATTTCTGCACAAACAAGCAGGACACAGGGTATTCCTGCAAGGCTGCAGCGTCTGCACCAAGTGACCCCTGGTGTGACTCTGGGGGAGAAGACTGCAAAGTGCTTGCACGTGGCAAGCCAGGGGTATTAGTTTTATCTTCATAAATTTGGTCTCCCAAAGGTAAAAGCCAAACAAGCACCTCACATGCCTGGCAACATGAGCCACGATCTTGGAATGTGCCGGCGTGGTAATGTCAAGGGCAAGTCCCTAAACCTCCCCGCCCTTCCCTGAGAAACGCAAAGACATGGACCACGGAATAATCTCTTCATTTCAGTAATTTAGCGGCTGTTTGTACAGTGCTCTGAACCTGCACACTGCTGCCACACAGAAATGATAATCACTGTGTCATTTAGCTGCAAAGCCTATGCTAATCCCTCATTATGAAACAATAATTAATCATCATCATTTTATTCAAGAGCTCCCCCCACCCCGGGCCCTACAGGCACTGACCAAACTCTCTCCCGGAGCGTGTCCTGACAGGACAGGGTGGCTACGGATGCAGAGTTCAGGTCTGAACTTCCCCAAAGTTCAGGGCTGCGCCTACCTGCGCCTCTCGCCCAGCCGCCGCAGGGATGGAGGGACAGGCTCCTCCTGTCCGGTGGGTACGGATGCACCCAGCCCAGCCACTCCAGCCCTCACTAGGCCAGGGAGGGAAGCCGGGACATTCAAAGGGTAACTGAGGTGCTCCAGGGGCTAAATCCAAGGGAGCCCATTGCAGTCCATAGGGAGCCCATCTGCCCCGTGGGAGCTGCTCGGCTTTGACTGGCAGTTCAGTTGTTCCCCGGTGACTGCATGAGCCTGCGTCCTAGTCAGCCGGGGCCTCAACCAGTGAGTGCCCCGACCACCACGCTCTGCACAAATGCCCGAGACGAGCCCCCCTTGGCACAGTGTGGGGAGCAGCCTCCAGAATCCTCTGCAGAAGCCTCCAGATCTTTAGCTGGAGCTGAGTTTCCTGCACATCTGTTTTAACTGAGTACTGCAGGTCTTGCACGCTATTCTCTTATTTTGGAGGCAAGTCAGTTCTTGGAAGCCAAACACACTGCCAGGTAGCGGTTGTGTAACAGGCTAACTATGAGGGCTTAGATGGGAACATTTTCCCTATAGATTCAAGAGGTGTCATTTTCCTTGTGCAAAATTTCTAGCCAAATTGCAAAAGTTTTGTGCCACTTATTTGCCCCAGGTTTTAGTGAATAGGGGCACCTTTTACATAATTTGTAAAATCTTTCTGGTCAAGGCAGAAACCCAGCAGCTTACACTATAGCTAACACTATACTGTGGGCCTCTGAGCTGGATAGGTAACAGCTTTAATGTAACTGAAGTATTAAGATACTGTGAGAGCAGAAATTCTTCTTCATGATGTCTGGGCTGAAACTGCTTATACAGAATACAAAGGAATTTTAAGCAGGACATCTCTTGATCTGGGCTGTTGGAGGTATTCTGGAAAGACGTCCTCTTGTTTTACACCTCTTTTTTTCAACAGCCTGGAAGAAAATACCAGCATTTGAAAAAAATCCAGAAACACTGGCAATAATTTGGATCAGCTTTTCGATCTTGCAGAAAGAAAACATCCTGAAATGCAGGAGATTTAAGTTCAAAGTACACCAATTAATGTGTCAAACAACAGGGAATGGTGCTCACAGCTAGAACAGTGGTGCCTTCTCCATCACTCTCACTGTTAAACCTTAAAACTGCAGCTCTTTCTGCACGAGAGCAGAGGGGCTGTTACAGGTCTGCAGGTGCAGTAGCTCTTGCCAGAGCTCAAGTCCTTCGTGGGCAGTTACAAGGCAGGGCTCCTGTCCCCGTCAAAGCCAGCCAGGCAGCTTTCTGTGCAAGGGGCTGGGGGCTATTGGCAAGAGGTTGCCCAAGCTCTCTGGGCTGCACCTCCAGCTCACGAGCTGGGGCTCCAGTTCTGTCTTTCTCTTTGCTCAAGATCAACTTCCAGGGTGGCTGACACATCCCAAGTGCTTGCACAGACATATCTGACCTTGCTGGTCTGCAGCAGTGCCACAGGACTGAATACTGACCCAGAGGCAAGGACTTCTCTGCTGAAAAAAAAAGAAGCTAGAAGTAGATCCTTTACTTACATCATTACTTCTTGATAGCAAAAGGTAAAGAGGTGGGATATAAAGGGATGCTAGGGAAGAAGAGGTCAGCACAGACCATTGCTCCAGGCTGGTGGGGCCATTGCAGAAAGGAAAAGAGCAGGTCTCAGCGCACGCAGCACTTCCCCTCTGCCAGCGGTAGCCGAGGAAGAGAAGTTGGAGGGGGCTGTGCTATCCCGGGCACATGTCAGGGCCTTCATCTCAGCCCCAGCCCTCCACAGGGCAAACTGGGTGGCCAGAGACAAGATGATAGAAAATGACTGCAGGATCTGACCAGACTGAATGGAGAATTTAAAAATGGAAGCTCCTATAAGGCACATGAAAGCACATGCCTTCATAGAAACAGTCTGAATGGGAAAATCTTTTAAAAGGCCCAAACAAGTCTATATAAATGCACTGTACAGAGAAGCATCCTAACCTGTGAAGGATTGGATTGGAAGCTAAATGATTGGCTAAGACGTTAAGCATGTATTAAATGACTTTCTGAATCACAAATTACATTTCCTTCCTAGGGAAAAACCATTATCAGTTCCGTCGCGCTGCAGCGCTGGAGACAGACGAGCGTGTGATTTATTGGGCAATCCAGAGCAGGACAAGGCTCACTTGCAAAGTGAAAACAATGTTAAGCAGGAGCAGTTCGTGGCGGGCTGCGGTGCGTGGTGAGAACACAGCCCTTAATCCCCAGCGAGCGGTGCGTCTTTCAGCGCAGTGCTGGGGAAGGGGCAGCGTCTGCGCGCGCTGCGACACCCCGCGCTGCCTCTGCCCGGCGGGACGCGCTCCAGGCGGCCGCGGTGGCCCTAGGGTGGGCTGGGGATGCCAGCAGTGCGCGGGGCTGCGCTGGGGCGGGCTGGCTGCGGCTGGCGGGAACTGCCGACAGCCGGGGAAAGGTGATGCTTCTGGGGCTGCATGAGGATCATTCCCATAGTGCACAAATCTCAGCTCGTGTTTCCAGCCACAAACATGCCACCGAGCAGAGGGCACTGCTGCTACGGGCGTTGCAGCGACCCCGGGAAATCTCAGCCCTTCGGCAAGAGGGACATCAACAGAGGAGGACAGTCAAGACCCCAGAGGATTCCCAGTTTAATCGAGTCCAGCTCCGTCAGAAACATTTTCTTGCGAGCTCCCAGGCGCAGAGCCAGCTCCTTCAGTTCCCAGGAGCCGTCTGCAAGGGTGCGCAAGGGAGATGGCAATGCATTCAGCACCAGATCCAACTTGTCTTCCTCGGGATAATCACTTGTCTGTCATAACACGGCAGGTAATTCGCACTGCGCAGGCAGGCACTTGGGAGTCGGAGGCAGCCAGTCGTAGCTGAGGCTTAAAGTGACTGGCAAGCGCAGAAAATCACCCTACCTGGGCTGGCGACATGCGAGTCTGTGAGTTAGTTCAAGCTCTGACACCCCTTTTGAGAGCCCAGCATCCAGGAGCATTGCAGACATGCATTGTTTCTTTTCAAGAGCAAATACATTTTGCTAAATAAACTTGTGCTGGCCGGGCTTGAAATGCTTTTATTATTCTTTGACTTCATGGGATGTAGCTTTTTTGGACAGCACTGCTATACAGCTGTCAAGGATCTCACCTGTTCACAGCTTGTGAAAACAGAAGTGTCCCTCCAGGGTGTCCACTGGAAGTGAAGCTGCCGCAGGTTCGGCACGGGAGCAGGGCAGCGGAGAGCTCTGTGGCTGCTCCCCATCCTCGCTTGCTTCCAGGAGAAGGAAGAAGCTGAGCACTGCCAGCCTTGGCACAGGGACCGTCCACGTTACGCTCCTTGTGCTCTCCTCTCCACGTGCCTGCCCGTGCCGTAGCTGATGCCACGCAGCAACAGGCGGCACAGCTGCCCACGCAGAAGAAGCAAATTCTCTGGTCCATCCATGCTGGCACTGACCGGTGTTAGAAAAATTGCAACCACATCCCATTGTGGGAATGACCGTGCACTCGAGCTCTGGCTACTGCTGTTCGATTCTAATTCTCTACAGCTATTGTATCCTTGGGATTTAAATTGTCAAGCAAAGAGCCCGCTCTCTGTTTTCTTTGCCCTTGTTCGGTGTCTGCTTTACGTAATGAGGAGGATTACCTGGGTCTTACCTGCTTGTCAGGCTGCTATCCCCCTAAGCATGGCACATTGTTCCGCAGCTCCCCTGGTTCTTGACTGAAATTCAATGTACTTTTTTTGTCACCAGATCCACTTGTCTGAATGCCCTGGCTCCTTCTTTCACTCTGCTTCCCCTTGTCTTTTCAAACTGAAAAGCCTGAAGGAAAGCTCTAACTGGACTAATGGGAAATTGTTGTTTTTAAGACAAGAGCATGTCTAAGAGCATTTTGGCACAGCGAGAGGGAAAAGAAGATAGTCAAAGCAGAGGCTTCAAAGGACGCCGAGCTCTGCTGCCTGCACTCTGCTTCGCTCCCGGAGAGCGCAGAGACCCAGATAACCCCATAACCTCTTCTGTCCTGCTCATGGAGTGCCGCAGACCCTGCTGCGGGGCACACTGAGCCCCAAACTGAGCCCCAGCCCCATGGTGCCCAGCTGGAGCCCTGTTTGGGCAGCACAGCCTGGAGCACGTGGCAGCAGTCTGGGATTCTGAGCACGTTCCTGACGACATAAAGGGACCGGACTCCTCACGCTGGGCCGGGATCCGTGCCCTCTGGGACCTGGCAGAGCTTTCTCGGCACAGCGGAGAGAGTGAGACTGCCCTGCTACCAGCCAAGAGCACATTTAGCAAGCCTAATTCAAACCAGAGAAGTTTTAAGACTTTTTACACTGATTAAAGCAGACCACAGGACACGGTTATGCCTTCAGGTTGAGACTGGAGTATAGATGATGGTTTTGCCTGCACTAAGGGGAAGCGAGGCGTGAGGTGCGAGCCCGTGCCAGGCACCCGCTGGGCGCCGTGTGCTTGGCCTCGCTGCCGCTGCATCCCCATGTGCCCAGCCGCACAGCAATGTGCCTGACAGCTCCTTTTGTACCATCTTACCCAGCTGGAGAACAGGGGAAAGCCACCTAGGGCGGGTAAGATGCAAAAAATCATATTCTACGGAGAGAAAAAAATAAACCCCAACTGTGAGTCAGGTTCCTGAATTCTTTGTCATTATTATTCAGCCTTGTGGATGGGAAAGCACTAACCATGAAACCGACTAACCTGCAAGCTCTGGTGCTACAGCTTTCAATTGAGCTTTAATAGAACATTTATTGCATATTACCAAAGGACAAGTAGATTGTTAAAAACATATTTTCAGATTTAGCAGCTAGGTCGCAGATGTATTGCAGCTATAAATAACTCCTATAATCATCCAAATCTTTTAATCTAAATACTGTTTAAATAGTCTGAGGGAATGTATTTAATTTGGTTGTTATTAAATATAAATGAGAGGCATGCCTGCGAACCCCAGTGCAGAGGCTGCCTTCAGCTCGCACAGAGAAGGGCTGCCCTGCGTGTGCAGGAAAGATGAATACCGGGCAGCTGCAGAGGCAAAAAGCAGCCAGGCAGCACAGCCGCGTGTGGAAAAAGTCCTGCATTACTGGCATTAAATGGCTCATGGAAGGAAAAAGCACCTGAGATTCCTGCTCAGATACTGCCAGGAAGCAAGAGTGCAGTAGGCGCCAGCCAACACTATGAGGGGACCTTTAGCCCCTAGCTCGATTCGATCTCTGAGGAAAATGCAGACAGGGAGCAGCCGAGCCCTTCCACATCCCTTTCCTGAGACTTCACCAGTCCTTCCAGGGAGCTCTGAATAGCTTGTGAAAGGACAGACAGCAAAACTGCCACCCCAGGAGCCACCTGAGCACATTCTGGAAGCCAGCGGAGCAGAGGTTTGAGCTCCTGTGGCCAGCAGAGCTGTGAACCTGGTCCTCTGATTTCTGTAGAGGGACTGCTGCCACTGAGCTGGTCGGTGCAGCTCAGACCTGCTTAGCTTGACTGGGAAATCTCTCTCAGCCTGGAAATCCTTCTATTTTAGGAAAAATATACAGAATTTTCTGAAAAATCTCAGCTTTGTTTAAAATTCCTGATCAGAAGTGAAAACGTCCAGTCTTTGCTCCTGTGGCTGTGGTGATAGGTTCAGTCCCTGCAGCCAGAAGAGTCAAGTTGATGGACAAGGGCCTCGGACACGTCCCAACACATCACTAGAAAGAAGGCAAAATCCCACAGGAAGACTCCCTGACTCCCTCCTCCATTCCCAGCTGCTGTGGAGACAGAGGGCAGAGCAGGCTCCCGTGGTGGAGTAAGACAGACAGCACCGCGCTCCCAGCCCCAAAATCATTATCGTGCCCCAAGGCTGCCCAGAGGAGGGATGAGGGACCCACGGCCTCGCACAGCTCCCACCGTAGATTTACTGGCCTCTTGTCTCGTTTTAACAGAATGGGGCTGGGGGAGAGAAATACCACACATAAATTCGCACCATCAGTCATACAGGAGGATAGGAAAAAAACGCAGTCGTCTGCAAGATTTACGAGCCCCCCTGAGCTACAGCGCAGAAGACGCAAAGACTCACACACAGACGCACTGCGAGCGGGGCGAAACGTGATCCCACTTGCAGTCTTATTCCTTTATCATGTTCCCTGACAGCGGCCCGGCCCAGGCTGCGGCCGGCGGCGCATGAGGCAGAGCAGCAGAGCCTGGCTCAGCGCGCGTCGCTTTGTGCCTCCTTGGCTCCTTTCCTTCTGCAGCACCTCAAACACCACATGGACCTCCTGGATCTCCCTCGGCCTCAGTTATGCTAGAGGAAGCCGCATTATTGATGGGAGCAGGGGCCAGGGCTGTTGTGATGGCACCTGGGACAAGCAGGGAGCAAGGTGCCGCGCTGGCCGTGCCCATGCAGGCACCCACTGGCTGCACTGCTTCTCCTGCCTCACCTGTAGCTCCTTGTGGCTGTTGAAGAGCTGCGAGAGCTGCGGGCCCTGATCCTCAACCTCAGCTTCCTCTTTTGTACCTCTTGATACCGCATGGGAACTGGAATTCTTGAAGTCTTCTCACTTTGGGCATTAAAAAATGGAAGTACCCAAAAGCATCAGAAAAATCTTGCGGCATGTACAGCCTCTAACCAAGGCAGTAACTGGTACATCAGTAAATGATACTCTTAAAACAATCTAAATCAAGTGAACATGACAGACCTTATCATCAATGATCAATCACCGCTTGTCGCCGCATTCCTCCCAGCTTCTTACAATATTATATCATCCACACAGGCTGCTCAGTGACAGCAGCGGTCCCCATGTGCTTGTGTACAACACACCTCAGCCCAACCGAGAGCCAAGGTATCAACAGGAATGCAGCTGGACCTTAGTGACCCACGTGCTGAAACCCTGCAATAAAAACAGCCCTTTATTTTCTCTGTCACTAAATTCATGTTACATTTGTGTCCCGTACATTATGATGTGAAGCTCATAGTGCACGATAACAAGCTGGGATTCAGGGCTTCATGGGGCAGGGCGCATGAAGGGGCAGGAGGTGCTGAGCCTGCAGCTCAGCCTCCTTGGCGAATGGGCCCCTGTGTGACTGGGCAGGAGCCGGGGGCATCGGCCCAGGGCTACCTGCCCTGAAACAGCTGCTGCCCCAACCAGGGTTCCTTGAACGGACTGAGGAGGCTGGGGGGAATGGAGCGCCCCGGCGATGGCGGGATGATGTATTTGTGCCTGCCCATCACACCTGTTGCTCTGGAGCTCAAATGCGCCTTGGAAAAGAAAGTGCAAACCTCACTCTAACTGCATCTCATGCGATGCAAATCCTCCACTCTCCTACCTCCCAGGGCTTTTGTGCAGCACTTTCAGTGCAATTACATGCTAAATATCTGTCTGTCAATAAGCTGGATCCCCTCAATTTGTATGACACGCTCTAGCGCAGGCCTGGCCAAGCCTCCTGGAATGACAGCTATGCCCTCCAACCAGGGAGCCGGGGCTCCGCCGGTGAGCGCAGGCGAAACACCAGTGCCACCACCAAGCTGCCACGCGCCGGCCTGGCCCCTAATGAAAAGCATCACCTGCCTCCTGTCTCTTGTCCCCAGCTGTAGGGGTTGTTGCAAAACAGGGCAGAAAATGCCACACTGTGCACGTGGCGTTTGCCTGCCTCAAGCAAGCCCCCTGCGCCTCTCGAGCACACCTTGCTCCTCGGCAGGTGTAAACCTGGGGTGCAGAGCTGAGGAGTTGGTCCCCAGCCTCCGCTGTGGCTCTGTGTTAGGGGTGTTTTAGTCATGCACACCAGGGAAGAGCCAAACTCTGAAAAAATAAAAAAGCTTTTCTGAAGGAGAGCCTTAACCCCTCTGGGCTAATCTCCCATGTTATCGATGAATCTCTGCAAGCTTGTTTTTGTCTTCGTGCCCAAAACAGCTGGGAAGGTCCTTAGAAATGACCAAATCCATCATTCTCTGGTAGGAAACAAGAAAAAAAAAAAAGGGCCAGAAAGAACTGCTTAACAAGCAGAGAGAAGTCTCTTACTCCAAACCTGGGCATGAAGGAAGGGGGGAGATACACTGCATCCCAACTGCACGTCCTCCAGGGGAGAGGGAAAACCGACCGGAGGGACACGGCACTAAAAATAATGATTTTTCAGCCAGCAGCCAGACAGCCGCCTAATCCCGCATGAATAGAGACATCACTTGAATAGCACCCGTCAAAGTGACTGCTGATGCCGATTCCAGCTGGACAGCCCAATAAACGCACCTCAATCTCATGCTTCATTTAAGCTTTTTCTTTTTTAACACTTTGTCTTCTTTCCCCCACCTTTATTCTCTGCTCTGTAACCTAAGGTTTTTAAAAAGTGACACAAAGAAAACTTAAATGAAATCCACGTGTTGCTAATCCTGGCATTTCAAAGGGCTGCACTGGCACTCGGTCACAAACACGTTAGCAGCTGGACTGGGGGCTATTCTCCCATTAATGTTTTACAGCTTTCATGATGGAACAGCTCTTTTACAGAGAGAGATGGTTGATAATGTCCTTTTTATCACCAGAACTGTTTATTAAACATTTCTGCTTACTGAAGAGCTTATTAAACACTTTTGAATATCAAAATACCAATTCCTTCACCTCCTCCTATGAAAGGCAATGTTCCAGACAACATTCCAGACACACTGCCCGATTCGTGCAACTTCCATCAGGACAAGGCTCCAACCAGAACTGGCCGAGATGATCTTCCACCCATAGGTTCATTTTATTTTTATAAACTGCAAAATACCAAGAAATCTTAGAAGATGAGAAGGATGGAAATTTTAGTATTGAGGCTCAGAAATAGCAAACAGGATGATTTTGAAGATTTTTGAAGATTAACTTTAGATATCTTTTGGATCAATGAGAGAAAACCTAGTACGAAATTAAATGTGTATTCAATTGAGAAAGAATTAATGTATAAATCCAGTATGTTGCTGAGCATAAGATGTTTAGGAAGGAAAGGCAGTAACATATTCTGTGCAATCACTTCGCTTTCTGAGTACATTGCAATGTCAGTAAAGCCAGATTAAAAATTTGTGGACCTCTAGGCTGGATTTGAAGAGCTCAAGGAAAGAGCAAGCTGCTACTGCCCCAGACTCTCTCTTTGGACATTTAGCCACTATTAAAATGACATTACACCTTTTTCTTTCTTATGTTTTCTCTCCTGTTTCCAAGCTGGCCTTTCTGGATAGGCAGGGGAAGTCACTTTTAAAAAAGCCTCTGCAAGAATTTCTTCACTTCCTGGGCAGACACAAAACCAAAGGAATGGAAGCCAGTTCCTGCCTGGAGCCAGGAGATGCCAGCGGGAGCTTCCCCCCAGTTCTCCTCTCCCTGCATGATCCGTGGGGATTCGTGAGCCCAGGGTTATTTGCAGGTCCAGCGAGGCACCGTGTTGCAGCTACGAGGAGCCCCAGGTCCTGCCTGGGCGCCGCTCTAGGAACAGGCCCAGGCAGTGCCGCTGCTTGGGCCAGTCTGTGAGGGCTGCGCGAGTCCCTCAGCTGCAGCCTCGGCCTGGGCAGGCTTGCAGGGGGCTCCTTCCTTCCTTGCCCGGGCAAAGGAAGCCCTGTCAGCAGCTGAGCTGCACGTCCCGAGCCTGAGCCATAACTGCGTGTGCAGTTCGGCCTCCCAGCAGCACGGCAGGGTGGAATCCCTGCTTGACAAGCTGGGTCTCCTGCTCTCTCCTAGCTGTTCTATAGCCTCAAAAGAGAGGGATCCGGCTAGCCAACCACACCAGTACATCAGGGATGCTTTGCTTCCTGATTTACACAGTCTTTTCCTTGCCTTTCATTATTGTTAAATTATGTCTATAAATAAGCTTAATCCAAAGACTATCTATTTCACTTTAGGATAGCAAGAACCCTAGGAGAGCAACCCAAGGGAACAGTAAATTGTCATCACTGCGTCCTTTGGTCTTTGTTCTCTCTCTAAGGCTGATTGCCGAATCCTTTATTATAATTCATTATTCCTCCCATGCTTGGGCTTTTGCTGCTGTGTTATTTTTGAAATTACAAATCAGCTGAAAGAACGAGCATCACGGGTGAGGTTTCACACCTGTCTCTCTTTGCAGTTTTGACACTTGGGCGATCTTTGACAGTCTCCCAAAAGTATATGAAATAAAGACAATCCAGACTAAAATGCCCTGAAACGAAAGCATTTGAAAAGCAAACCCAAACGTGGCTCAGAGTTGCTAAATAGCCCATTTTTTATAGAATTGAATATCTAATTCCCTGGAGCATCCTGAAGCCGGATCCATAACACAGTTTTGCAGCTTAAGCACATCTCTACTGAAATATAGAAAACATCTTTGCTCTTTAATAGTACAAATGAACTCTACACTAAATGACCCAGGATTAAGTGTGGAGGTAGTGTCAGCAATACCAGATGTTCAACATTTATAAAAGTTAGCACAAAACTACTCAGTGCAGCAAGCTCAGATCACATACTCTAAAGCAAAATGTCC
Organism: Crypturellus tataupa; assembly: GCA_034781795.1. Lineage (NCBI taxonomy): Eukaryota > Metazoa > Chordata > Aves > Tinamiformes > Tinamidae > Crypturellus > Crypturellus tataupa. Next base: position 978,039 of record JAWLRI010000869.1, on the reverse strand, counting down.
TGAGATACATTCAAACACGTCAAAGACTGAAATCCTTGATGAGGCCTTTGTCTGTAGAGAGGAGTTTTTTTTTTTTTAAAAAAAGTTGCCTTTATGTGTTTTTTCCTTCCTTTTTTCCAAGCCTGAATAATGATGCAAATCTGATGAGAATTAAGACAGTAAAGGAGCCTGCAAAATCCTTTGGCTACACAGCCCCAGGGGGGTCTCCTGAGAAGGAAATTTCATCTGGCCGCTCTGCTGACAGGAGAGGGCTCAGCATGATGGAAGAGCCGCTGTGCCTCGTGCTGAGAACCCAGGCGAAGCCCCGCGGTGCCACCTCTGCGGCACCTGCTCCAGCTGCTCCGGGTCCTGAGCGCGGCCGCAGCCTCGCACGCTCTCAGCTGCTGCTTGCTGGGGCAAAAAGCTGAACAGGAAAAAGCCCAGGTATTTGGGCAACCAAGCCCTCACGCTGCCCAAGGCAGAGGGTGCTCTCCAACACATTTTTTAGGGCATTTTGCAAGCTAGTTTTTGCTTTCCCTGTTTGTTTCCAGTCTTACTTACATTGCTTTATTGAACATCTCCTGCTACTCGGATTAAACTTTCCTGCTCCAGAATTCACGCAGGATTCCTGCTCTGTGTCATGCTGCCTGGTGTTTCCTTACTGCTGTAGGCTCACTTCTTAACATAGTGTTGCTAGGCACTGTTTGTTGTTGTTGTTTTAACATTTTATCTTACACATCGGTCCTTCCAGACCCCTATTCCTTGTGTGAACTTTTATCTACCTAGAGAACACGGCATTGCTTATTCCTCTCTGATCCTCTGGGCACTTAGTCCAAATATTCACCTTGCAAAAACCATCCCCGGGCCTAGCATGCAGTCCCGGCGGCCACAGGGGACCCCACGTGAGGCATCATCCTCACTCTCCATCAAGAATCCCAGCAAATGCTGGCAGTGTCCAGTGGTAGGTAACCTGCATGTCGAGATTAGTGAATACCCACGTGTGTCACAGCAGCCAGTGCGGCCACTGGTACATTGTAGAGAAGGGCTCTGCAGCTCGCTGCCTCCAGGCTTTCCAGGACTGGAATTTATTGTTGTTCGAACCTATGATAGATCTCTGCTCCTGACTAAGAAAAGAAAATTTTAATGGTCTGCACTGTATTGGGGAGATATTTTTTCAATCATATATAATGGCACTGCTTTTCTTCCTGGCCTGGAGTGTTTAGTCTATTTAGCCTTTGTAATTCATGAAACAATAAATAAACAGGCACCGACAGTGTTGTTCTTTCCTCCCCTTATAAATACATCACCCTGATATGTGTTATCTGCTGCAAACACCAGCTAATTTGCTCTTTCCTTTCGAGATAAGATGAGGCATCATTTTCAGGGAAGACGAACACCGAGGGCAGCACCTGCACTGGGGCTGAGCGCCCCGCACCTCTAGCGCCCTGCGCTCCAGGCTGTGGGCAGCCTTCCTATCAGCTACTGTCCTGGCCTTCCCACAGATCCTTCGGTTCTCTGAAGGCACAAGCCTTGCACAGCGGGGGTCCCTTTCCCAGGAGGAACATGGTTGGCCCCAGGTCCAGCACATGGACATGGTTGCACCCCCTGGCCGCCGTGGCCAGTCCCCACTTCACCGCTTGGTCCTCGTGAGCTGGTGCTGCCGTAACCACCAGCACCGCGGCTTTCTTCCTCCCTGCCTGGGATCACAGCACTTTAGTTCCCTCTAGCAGAACGGAAACAAGAACAAAAATCAGGAAGGATGACCCAACAGTAAGAACCTGATTTAAAACCCCGCTATGAGGCTTTTTCCAAAAGGCTTTGCCAGGTGGAAAACTTTCAACTAAGAGAAGAACTTGGATAACTCCCATCAAATATTTTGGCTGCAAGACTGTGTGCGACTGTACCTTCCGTCCCACTGATACGAGAAGCAGAGAGATGCAGTTCATAAATTATTTTCTCTTGCTACCATGAGACAAAAGTTACTAGAAGGTAATTTTGATTATTTCAAAGTCCTGGGCAATGCCAGCCTGCCCTCAACTCCATCCGTCTCTGAAGCTCTCCTTGGCTGCTCTGTCTCCTCAAAGTTTCACAGTTGTCTGAGTTTTTGTTTTCCTCCCTGCAGCAGACCTTGCCTTTTGCTTTAGATCACTCTGACACTCTGCCTCATGTGTTGAGCAATAAGAAAATGTGTCATTCCTGGTGGCATCACAGGTAAGCACTAATGCCTAAATCCCTGCATCCATCCTCTTCCCCAAAAAGGAGACAGACAACTATTGGGCTTCAGCCTGCTTTCCTGGGCAAGTACAGTTTATGGAAAGGTCTCCTCCTTGATGCAGTGGCCCCACCTTTCTGCTCATCACAGTCTCCCTGTTACCCATCTTACACCTATGCAGAGACCCTTGTCCCTGGGTGCCACCAGGGCTGCCCTGCATCACTCCCCAGGACACGCTTCCTGCCTCGTTCAACAGGCTGAGGTTTCATGTGGCCGCTCTCCATTTCGGAAGCTTCACCCTTCTCTGCCCCGTGGTGTCACACTCTTACGTGTATGTCCGTGTCTATAAGGAAGGAATTTGCTCTTTGGTGACTTTGGCAGAGCCCCAAATCCCAGCCTAGCGCACGGCATGATGAATAGGCTGCGCACCGAGCGAGTCTGCAAAGTCCGTGGAAGAAATGAATCCGCTTCCCCAGACAGCGCAACAGCTGCTGGGCTTATCTGTGAGCCGCCGCGGTCCTGTCCCGCCATGCGGACACCCACCTGCATCCCGCAGGGAGGCTCCCCGCCCGCCACAGCACTGAGCTCGAACTCAAGCCAGGGTCCCCCCAGCCTGTCCCCCCAGATTCCTCCCTGCTTAGCAGCACTAAAGCTGCACCCCGCAGAGCTGCTTCTGCAACCACAGGCTCGGGGACTTTCCTGCTGTCCCCGTCACCGCTGCGTCACACTACCTGGTGCCTGGAGCGGATGGCAGCAGCACCACGGGAGGCAGCAATGCGAGGGCAGAGGTGTCTATAAGCAGAGGTCAGGTCCCCAGTGCCACTCAGGTGGCGCCCAGGGCTGCTCCTCGGCTCTCTTTGAGGAGGGAGGCAGCCGGGTCGGGTGAGGTTTCAGGGTTTGCCTCCTCAAATTCCAGCAAAATGGCCACCCTCGTAACCCAAAACAGCCGCTGTGTTTACAGTAAACATCAGTGATAACTGGGTGGCCTTTGAAGCCACCATGTCCATGGTTGGTAATTACGGACAAGTGGATGCTGCACTGATGTTCCAGAGGGCTCTTTTAATGTTCAGACATAATTATGGCCATTATCAAATTTCTGGCCCCTCAGCAAAAAGCAGGGGGGGGACAAGGTCAACCCTCCCATAGCACAGGCAGGCACAGCAAAGGAGAGATCTCTGCCCCAAGTAACTTGCACTGGATAAAATTCCTCCCCAGCACCTGGTGCAGCGACTGGAGAGGCCTTCGCTGCAGCGGGGGCCAGTGATGATGGAAGGTCCCTTGGGCACAGCAGCCAAATGGATTCAACACCACGGCCTCCCACAGAGCTGTCCTGGCCCCCATCCCTTGGATCCGTGAGACGGGGTAGTTCAAACGCCAAATACATGTCCGGGAATGTCGCTCCTTGAGTAAGGAGGGAGAGCAGTGGTAGCATTACTAATTGCAAGGAGGGATTGTTCGTGTGTGTAAGGAAACCTTAATCTTCCCAGGGCCACTGCATCCTGACTGAGTCAAGTGCTTTGGAGGATCCTGTCCTCACCCAAACAATCCAGCTCCCAGACAAAGGGAAATACCGAGTTTGCAAAGGGTTATTTCAAACAACAGAGCTGAGGAGCAGGTACCAGCACCAAAGACTTCACTGTGGGAACCTGGAATGACCCAGTGAGAATTATCAAGAAGCCACACAGATCTTTCCATAAGGAAGCTTGGAGAGATGGAGGAAATGGATTTTTAGAGCGATGGATTTACTGTACGAAATCAACCCTTTCAAAGCTGGCAACCTAATGCTAGGGTCCATGTGCTGAGTTTAGGCTCCCCAATAAAAAACAAGTAGATTATAGGACATCTAAATATCTCCAAGAAGCCAGAAAGTGCTGCGAATATCCAGCCTTGTTCAAACTCCTGCTGCAGTGACACCGTTAACTGCCTCCTCCATAGGCTAACAGGAAAACACAACCTGCGCCTGCCCGTCACTTAGGTAAAAAGCACGAGAGGGCTGCAGGGCCAGGGAGCTGCGCCCAGGGCACACGGAACAGCCCAGGGAATGTGCTCTCTGCTCCATGGATAAAGAGAGCCGAAGTCTCTGGAGTTGTTAATCTGCCACCTTTCCCCAACACTAAATTAAGTGTTTTTTGAAAGAAAAATAAATATAAAAAAGAAAACAGAAGACAGGATAAATGGGTTCCTTCACCTTTGGGCAATACCACCCATGTGCCCATCAGGGTCAGAATACAGAAAGGCTTCCCCGCCTTGCCAGCCCCGAGGCCCATGTGGAGCGACACAAACTCTAAAACCCTCTGTGTCCCAGATTTGCTCTCCTCTCCCTCCAGTACAGGGGGTGGGATGCAGAGGTCCTGCTGGGATTGCACAAAACTTTAGAGCATGTGAGCAGTGTTGCTGTAAGTAGAAAGCACCATCTAACACCAGCCCAAGCTGTTCTGAAAAGATGCTGAATTTCCATCATGCCACCTTGATTTTCCTACTAGGAAGCTGGAAGAAAGCGTCACATCGTACCCCAAACCTCTCCTGCTCAAAGCGCAGCAAGGCTGCTCAAATAGCAGGATGTTCCCCAGGGCTGAACCTTCATATCTGGTGCAGAACAGTCCGAGACAACCTGTGGCTCAGGGCAGCCCATCGCCTGGGGACTCTGGAGAGCCCGAGTCTGGCCCCCACTCTGACACATGACGTGTGACTTTGCCCACATGTTTTCACCTCTCTGCTTCTGCTCCCCCTCTTCTGCCCAAAGACCTCACAATGTCTGGCAGCGCTGCCCAGAGAGCAGGGCATGCACACGAGAGGCCTGTGGCTCCCAAGCCTACTGTGCTGCAGACTCCCTACAGCACCTTTCCCTGGGCCTCTCAGTGTCTCATTTCCTGACCTGTAAAACAGGGCTAAGAGCACTTCCCTACATCACCTGAGGGTCAGAACTGCCTATAAACAGGCTTGAGCAAGAGAAAACCACAACCTGATGCCCTGCAAAGACTATTTCCACAGTGCATCAACTTGCCAACTAAAGGAACCAAACATGCAGCTCGGGGCTGGAGCCACTTGCTGCTCAAGATGCACCCGCAAACGTGGCTCAGTGGGAGGTAGGCGAATGCATCCTGGAGTGTTGGGTGCCTTCGGAAGAGCAAAGGCTGCCGCCCGCATGGGGCTCCTCTGTAATCAGCTCTCACCTAATATTTACCTTGCTATAGAGAGCGGTGAGCAGCGACCCACGAGCAGCTGGCAGCTTTACAGAGCTCACGCTGAGCTCCTTCCTTCTCACTTTGTTATGAGCGGGGAGGGGGGCCAGTAATGGGGCTCTCTCCCCAGCAGTATGGCAGCAGTAATCAAACAGTTGTTGAAAGTCGGAAGGGAGGTGCACGGGGAGAAGGACCATGTCTATTAACTCAGAAGATAAGCCCTGCCGCGCGGTGGGGACACGGCCGCGCGGGTTTGTTCTCAGCACTTCACCTGCTGCTGCCTTTCAGCACGTTTTATTCGGTTATTTTGTTTACCTTAGAGGCTATTGTGGGCACAGCCGTGGCATTGGCGCAGGCTCAGCTGTGCAGTGGGCTGAGGTACCGCCAGCGCCGCGGGCCGGGCTCACTGCTGCTTAGGAAAATTGCTTCCTCTGCCCCAAGCGATAAAATGGGTCAAGCAAACACCGTGCAGGCTCTCGAGCGCGGCAGTCTCCTGCAGACCGGCATTGCGGGCAGAGTTCAAAGCAGTCTGAATAGACCTGATTTCCAGTACCGGAGCAGCCGCGAGCAGGACTGAGTACCGCCCGATGACAGCTCCTGTTAGGGGATTAGTGGCTCACCGGAGGTGCCAAGCATGGACATTGCTTTCAAGCTTAAGTTGCAAAATGCTCTCTCCATCTCCCGAGCTCCCATTTTCAGATGCGAAAATACTACCCAGTTGAGCCAGATACTTTTTCACATGATTTTCAGACCATGGTCCCAGTTATGTGTGCAACACAGAGCTCATCGGTTCCTCAACACAGAGGTGTGTGTCCTCCAAGACCGCATTTTGTGCAGAATGGGGGAGACTGGAGAGAACCTGTGGATGTGCCAGACTTTCATGGAGGAGTCTAGGAGAAAGCAAAACATACAAGGGACTGCCCACCGCTCCCACTCATGTCCTTAAGAAAGCTTTAACTAAAGTAGAGACTGGAGTTCATTCTCACAAAAGCTACAAGTGAGGACACCCTTACCAGCTTTTGGGAATGTTACACTTGTTTTATTGCACTGCCTGTTTTTATCAAGATAAATATTACTGCAGAAACCAAGATTCAGGTGAGAGCCCAGAAGTCACCAGCAATAATTGGTAGGTAAAGATAAAACCAAGGGGGCAGAAAAACAAGCAACCTGAACTCTGTCACTTCTTTGCAGATAAGGACTTGGTTTTGCAACCTTGGTATCGTTTAACTCTTGAAAATGTGTGAATTCCTACATTAATCTGCATCTGAAGCTTGATAGGCACCGGGGCAATGACAAATACTATTATGTGACATTGTATGGTTTGTAGGAATCAGCTGGGATCCCGGCATCTCATATAGCAAAGACACAGAAAGCCTTCCCCAAACTCCTCCCACCTAACTGCTTTTAGGACTTGGTATTTCTTTTTCACTACTACCTAATCAACAGCAGTTCCCAAGCCTGACAGTGCCTAAAGTTACAAATCTTTTAGTTTCCAGCCCAGCTGTACACAGGGCCAGTTTATACCCATCTGTGGCTGTGTCAGAATCATCCTTTAGTGACAGTAATAGCGACTACCTCCTATTTACTCCCATGTACAGGCACAGCCCAGCTACAGCTCATCCTTAGCATTTATCCTGATAGGCTAAATAACCTAATATTCTGCTCGTAAAACAAATGCTAAGTTTTCCTGATCATCCTGGTAGATCTCATCCGGTATAAATCTATCTCTTCTAATATCACAGCCAACCTAGCTTGAATTTGCACTGACTGTAAATGCCTCCAGGTCTTCCAATGCGCCAGTGCTGTCCAGGGCATTTCCAATGCCCTTGGGCTACTGGGCAAACTGAGTTCCCATTATAGATGGTGACAGGGCGAAACAAGGCAGGCTGAGTAGATGCTGCCTGGGCACGAGCAGCGCAGCCCTCAGGCTCCATGGTGGCTGCCGGAGCCTCCCTGGGGACATGATGGCCCTGCGGGGTGGCAACCCTCAAGAACAACAGACAAACATGCGCGTCGTAAGACCCCAGGCAGGCTATTTTTTCTGCTGAGGACCCCCATTACTCTTCCGTCCTCCCGCGTGTCACGTCAGGTTTCACGACGCGAGGCACAGGACAGGTTTATTTACACCACGCAGCACCCAGGTTCACCCGTGTTGGTTATGGATGACCTTAGGGCTTCCATTATGGGCTAATGTCTGGAGCCCTCTGACCTCCGGAAGCGCTCGAGGAAGAGCTGCAGTAAATCAGAGCAGCACTCGGCTCTGCAGGAAGAAAGTCCCTCCTTATCGTCTGCCAGCGGGAGGGGAAGGGCCCGGCTGCTCAGGAGTAATGCGCTCTGGGCCACTCAGCGAGCTCTGCGGGTACAAGCGGCCTCTGTGCGTGCGCTCTGCCTCGCGAGGAGCAGTCAGCAGCAGGCAGGAGGGCTGCCCGTCTCACGGTGCTTCTCTCTGAGCCCAGGCGGGCCGGTCTCGCACGTCTCAGGGCTGCACTTCAGGAGCCTGCCTTAGTGTCTAACAGAAACTCCTGACCGCCCAGCTTCTCAGCAGAAGACATGCTGAATCCTACCTGGTCCTTGAGCAAAACTGTCATCATAAAGTTAACCTAAGGATGCTGTTAAACGCCCTGTACACCAGAACACTGGGACTACAGGAGGAAGCAATACTGTAACCACAACACACCATGCTTGCAAGTCATCTTAATCCCAAGCAGTTCCCCAAGAGGGCAGGAACGAGACTTGCTGCATCCTCTGTGCCAACTGTCCCGGAATCACAGGGGCAGGACCAGCTTGATACCGAGCACAGCACCATCCCCGCAGCTCCTGCGGCCAACGGGGGATTTCAAAACAGCAGCTCTCGGAGCGGACCAGGGAGCACAGGGATGGAGCCAGGTACTTCCACCTGCCTGCATGGGGAAGAAGGGCAGGAGGAAGGAGCGCTAATGAGAACTAGATACGCACAAGCTGCTCCTTAGAGTGAGGGCAGGAGGACTCCAAAGGACAGAAGTGCAGGGGTAGAGAATGTCCTTTCCTTCTCTCTATTTCCCACACAGGTGTAGGCTTCCCTTCTCTTCCCCAGACTAGCTCAGGAGCTCCTCTTTCCCAGAGGGCTGAAGAGGAATCCACAGAGCAATGAGAGATAACATGAAACCTTGCAGCAACACACGAGCAAGACAACACAGAGCCCAGCTAGAACCCAGCAAAAAGCAGCTCATCAGTCTCTGCATATCAGCTTTGAAGGCAGTTTGAAAATCCACCACCGCAGCAACATCCCTCATGTCAGGAGCAAGGACAGCATCCAACATAAAAGGAAGAAAGGGAACACAGAGATTTTTAAAGTAATCAAATTATCACGTGGTTAAAAAGTATTCTGCTTTATCAAATACACGTATAGAGGGATCACTTTGTATGTGATTTTCACTTCCGCCTGTCTCCAAAACAAACACAGCAATCGAACTCTCACATAACCGTTTCTGGGCTCCTTCCACACATTCCTGTCTAGCGATATCATGGACTCCCCACAGAATGGACCTGCTCCATCAGCTGATCCAGTTCTCTGCCAAACTAGCATTATCTGCATCTTGGGGAAGAGAGGCTGCAACACCCGGTGGAAGGAGAGGTCTGTCCTTGGGGACCTGGGCATCGCCACTGAGGGGACAGGTTCTTCTGGCAGAGCTCAAGGCCCAGGTGCATGTAGGCCGGGGCCATGGGTGGAAAGTGGCTGCCCCGCGCTCTCAGGCCTCCAGGCCTTGATGCTCGCTTGGGAAAGGAAGGTTACAGCAGGCTCTGCTGTTCAGCACAGCTAGAGAGAGGCCCAAGCGAAAGCCTCGTATTTACAGAATGCCACTTCTTAGAAATGTTCACAGACGTATTTAAACACCTCTGTTCAGGTCCAGCTTTCCAATTCCACAAGGATTAGGGTTTTTTTTTTTTTTTTTTATACATAGCATTTCCGACATAAAAGTTTACAGCTTAAAGAACGACACAAATCAAGAGACCCAGAGGAGTAGCACCTTGGGCTATGTACAGTGCAGAAAAGCTTCTTTCAGAAGAACCCACGACACCTACCGTGGGAGGAAGATTCCCAAGCAGGGTGATAAAAGCAAACAGCACAACCCATTTCCCATCGCTCAGGTTTACCTGCTTGTTGGCTCCTTGCTGGTGTTTCAGAAGCAGCAGCCGCAAGGGCTGGTGCTGCCAGAGCCATCACTTCTCACTTGACAAACCGTCCCTCTTCCACAAGGTGATAACGACTTTGAAACTCACTTGGCGTTGCCGTTTCCTTCCTGCTTCTCTCAACAGCTACACAAACCGTGTCAACACGTACAGAGCAACAGCCTTGTGGGAGCTGATGAGCTCTGAGCGCCCGAGAACCTGCACCAGAGCTACTCCCCATAAGAAGGGACCCACACACGTTTAAAAATACATTTGATAAACAAATCTAGTGGATTCCTAAGAGGCAGAATTTCGTGTTTTCTTCTTTTGTGGTTCAGCCCTGCAGTGTTATTAAGATCAGCACTTAGAAATGGTGCCAACGGATCTTACAAGACAAAAAGCTAGTCTAGGTGGGTCCGAGTTTTCTAAAGGGAAGGGAGCTGTCTTGCAGTGCTGGCACCATCACCCGACGTTTCACACTCTACCACAACAGAAAGGAGGAGCAGGAGCACCGAACACACCTGCGCAGCGTGACATCTCTGCAGGCCATCCACATGCATATACTGCCAAACCTAAGGGTGACAAGAAGTAACCTCAGCCCTGTAAGACCTTCCCCATAAGCCTATCGCAGGATAGATTGCAGCAAAGGAACGTGTTTGCAAGAGGAGGATTCACATCTTCCCATTTCTTTGTCTTCCATGGTGGAAGAGCAGACACAAAGGTTTCTCCAACAAAAATTAAAAAAGAAATAGCAACTCCCTGCAATTTTTGAACTGCAGACATTGAATGCCAAGTTCGTGTTGCAGTGGCTCAAAATCCTGATACTGACTCTTAAGACACTTAAAGACTTAAGACTCTTAAAGTTAAGAGTCAAAACTTGGAACAAGGGCAGGTAGCACTAAGGCAATCAGAGCAGGGCACGCTGGCTTGGCCAAAAAAGACACCCAGTGCCTTTTATTGCCTGGCTCCTGGAGCACAGAAGTTCTCTAAGACCAAGTGCAATTTTCCAGTGTACAGAATCATTTTCTTTATATATATGAAGAGGCTGAATTTGAGAGTTTTGAAATCTTCAGAGCAGGAGGATTTCATGGGTACCATTAAGAAATCCAGACTTTGCTCTCTCCCCTAATATATTATTTAAAAACAGTTTTCTGATCATTTTTAAAATTACTGTCAAGTAAGAAAAGTTCCAAATTTACATCTTCCCAGAATTTTTTTGTTGCAGAGAATCTAACTGCAATTAGTCTGGTTTATAACTGCAAACAGATGAAAAGAGAAATTAAATGAAAGTCTTGCCATGTATCTCAGGTGTTTTCATGCCATGCATGAAAAGTTTCCCCAAAACAACAAAGTTAAACTAAAGACTCAAATATTTCAACCAGATACAACAACTGCAGATGACACTAAAATTTAAAGAGGAAGCAAGAAGGTTTTTCCTTCTCCTCACCTGCCAAGTCCTCAAAGTTCAGGGCTCTGTGTTTCTCTTTCAACACTTAGCAGCAGAAACACCTAGGGTTGAGTGGAGAGATTTCCTCTTCACACTGGCATTATTCATTATTTGCAAAGTGTCGACAAACGTCTTCAGCACTACACAACACACACAAACAGAGTCCCTGCCCCAACGAATTTACAGTCTCAGGCCGTTACCTTCATTCAGCTTTGCTTTATCATCACAGACTTCAGCAGGGCACCAGATGAGCCCAGTCTGGCTTTGGCCAGCAGTTTTTCCATTTGTTTTACTAAGAGCTGGACTAGCCACAGGCAGCTTAAGTTATAGAAATAGCTATTGCAAGAGAAAGCAGAGTCATGGCATGCCTAGCAAGCTGCAAAGGAACTAATCCTTAACTTTTTTTTTTTTAAATTTTAATTCAATGTATATCTCAGTATTTTCACATGTAATACATACTGAGAACTCAAAGAGCTCCCTTTCACTATATCTTTCAACTACAGCAGTGTCACTGATCAACCAGCAGCGAGTAATTCTGAACCAAGACAGCCTGGCAGCTACAGTAACAGCTCCAGCTGGTGGAAGTTGGTGAAAGTTTTGTTTTGTTTTCCGGAATTTCGTGCTAAGCTTTCTGCCAGGCCATTTCACACACCGAAAGTGTCTGTTTTCTCTGACACTTTGAGGCCCCTAAAGCGTTCCTGTGAGTAGCTTAGGAAATTTACTGCACGTTCAAATTGCTGCAGTTTCTGCCTATCCCGAGCTCTGCAGTTGGTTACTATCCCTGCTTTCCCCAGCTGTATCTCGTGGAAGAGCGAGCACAGACACTTCATCCTGGGCACTTCCACATGCGGAAGCCTCACACATCTACCAGCACACCCAAGGTCACATGAGGAGAGCTCCCACTGGAGAAACTGCCCTTCTGGCTCACGCTATACATGGGCCATGGGGCTTTGCCCTCGTCCCTCTGCAAGCCAGGCATTACCACACCTGGTAATAATTAAATATTGCTCTTTAAGCAGCATTTGGATCTTCAAGTGAAATTTTCAGACAAGAGCAGAATGGACATTACTGTTACAGTTGTGCAAAGAAGTACCGTAAAATGAAAACATGTCCCAGCTATGACCAATTTGCACCAGGCAAAGCCCCAGTGTCAGCGCGTGCAAATGCCACAGCACAGCTACCACCACACTGGCCAAACGGCCCCAGAAACAGAGTATGTTCAGACAATGACTACATGAAATGACTATGAAAACTCTCTAGTTCGCAGAGCAGTCCAAGTCACATGTGCCCTTGTGCCCACAGAAAGCTCTCGCCAGCCTACCTGGTGCTGTCTTCTGGCATGGAGGGATCAGGGAGCACTTCCCTGCTCGTTGCATCTTGGTGAGCTGCTCTCTTCCAGACAGTACATGGTCATTTCCTGTCCATTAACATCCAGGGGATGTGCTGTGGGTCCTCTTCTTCAAGCTTCTACAGCTTAGAAAACTTTCCTGCAGTTATTGCTGGTTATGGACAGTATTCTCCATAGAGGTCCTTCATCCTCTGTGAGAAGAAGTCCAGGTGGTCCCACTCTGTTCCTGGACCACTTGGCACAAACACTCTGCCAACCTAGAAGGGAGAAAAAAAAAAAAAGAAAAAAGGAATTAAAACTCATGACCATGTGACTTGGAAGAAACCAGAGTCACCCTGTTTACCACGCCGTAAAATGTGAAAACGGCCCTAAAAAGTTTGCTATGACAATTTTCATGTTCCTCCCAACCAAATTGTTCAATGATCCTTTTAATTAATAAAAGAAAAAAAATCTATTGTTTTAGCCATTTCATTAATATTCTTTAAATTCAAAAAGAAACTATGGTGTGTATGGCTCTCCTCAGGAAATATCCAGTCTACTTCCCTGGAAACAGTACTTAGTACTTGATAGGACAGCTACTTGTCCTACAGCGTATCAAAATATTTAATTCCCCGAACAAAGTTTCTAGACGTTGTTACAGTTTTGGCTTGTTCTTAATTTTCTTGCTTGGAAAAGCAGAAGGGTCAGTTGTTTTCCCTCCTACAGCATCACCACTCTGATCCCAAAGGATTTACCCCATGCAGAGATAACAGGACTAGACACATTTCTCAACTGTATAATTCAAAATAATCTCTTTTCATCCTCAAACTTTCTGTTTGCTGCAGAAGCACTCTGGGATACAAGCCTAGTACAAGCAGATTGATTATTTAGATAAGAGAGCATTTTCAGGCAGAACTAGAGTGTTCCAAGACAGCTTAGCTTAGATTATCATGGCAATGGGAACCACTGTGAAGGTCACGTCCAAGCGCAGTTCTGAGGCTTACAAGGCTTTGGATGCTCAGAGTCTGTGTGTGATTTCAAGTTCTGTACAAAAGTTGCCTTAGGCTTGAAGGAAATAAGGACTCCTGGGAAACTATGGACTAGCCCATTTCCTTTATAAACCCTGAAAAGTCTTTGGGGGAAAACAAGACTTACACAGTCTATATTTTCACCATGTAGAAATAACCTTCTCATTCTCTGCCTCCCTTTCACTGTCTACTTCTACCTCCCACTCACCCATTTCCCATAAAGGTTCTTTCCAGACACAATTGGTTTGAAACCTCAGATTATCCTGTTAAAACTGCTGACTTTAGACTGGGGACCCCAAGGCAGATTGGGACAATCCTCTCAGGTCTTTTCTCCAGCTAATTTATAGCAACTTTTGTTGAGACAAGGAGTTATGGTCTGTAAAAGGCTTGCTGCCGCTCTCTCATAAAACCCCAGCACCCTGTCAGAGAAGGGCCAGAGCCTGGGAAGAAAGTTTCAGCAAAGATCAGCTGGTTTCCAGATGGGTGGCCTTCCACACACTATCCAATCCTATGGGTCTAATAAACCAGCCCTGATTTTGCACTTTAAGAAAACAAAGCTACAAACCCTCCTCTACTCTCAGTTAGGGCTTTATAAACATGCTCCCAGTCTCCGTGTCAAATTTATTAAGGAGAAATTCATTCTGCCGTCTCTACTTTTCACTCTCTTTGCACGCTCGTGGAGCTCCTTTCGCTCCGGTTTCTCACTTTTAGATGGGGTGGGGAGAGCTGAATCATGATTTACATCCTTCTGGGTTGTTTTCCCATCAGAAATAAAGAAGGGGGCAAAGAAGTCAGAAAGCTGAGGGATTGGCCTCCAAGGTATGAAACCACCCACATGAGGCAATGTTTGTTCTTGGTCTGGCATAAATTCTCTTCTTGTTCTGTCCTCTCCATCCTAACAACCAAAAGAGCACACGATTAGATGCAAAAGGCTGGTCAGCAAGTCTGATTGATGGAAAGCAGCCTGTTTCTGGCTAAGGAATGGAGGGTGCCACCTCCAGACCAGCCTGGCACCAGAATCAAAGTGCAGCTGTTTAGAGGACCTGGCTCTGATCGGCGCAGAGAACAAACTCACCTTGCACTAACAGACCTTGACTTCAGTCTAGCCAAAGCCAAACTTATAAGAAAAGAAATCTCTATCAGCCCCTAGACAGATATTTATTCAGGTACTGTGTCTATTTGTCTATATTAATTCTGGTATGCATAATTTACCCTATATTTAGCCCCAAATTCTCCTTTCCTTTCAGCTCATTACTCTTAGTGACATCCTTGACTTCAGTAGTGCCAGGATTTCACACCTGGCATTACCCTGAAGGGAACAGGAGATGGCTTGTGTGGTCCCATGCCTGGAAAGTCTCTCAGAGCCAACATTCAGCCTTTGGACTTTCCTTAAAAACCTCCAACTTGGGAGCCAATTTTGGTTTTGTTCTTCTTTAAGTTCTGTCTCTAGCAGTTAACGCTTCTAAAGAGGAAGCATTAGGATGGTCTCTCGGTCCAGTCAGGATGACAACCCTGATCTAACACATTCACAGAGATTTCAAAAGCCACAAACCCAGAAAACACAGTTGGAGGAGGAGACTGAACATCTGTGCAGAGAGCAGGTAAACGTCCCAGGCACCCAGGAGATAGAAGGGAGAACCTTGAATGTCATAGACATCTGCTCACTAAAACCCACACTTATTGGTGGTCCCAAAATTCACATAATTACCCTTAGCCTTTGTATTGAGCAAATTAATGGAGACTGTGCTAAGGAGCAGACTTAGCAGGTGCTAATCATATCATAGCCTCAGAGGCCTCTCCAGAGGATTCCCTGCCTGCATAGGAAAGGATCAGCTGGATTCCCCACTAAAGGATCTTTATTTGTCTTGGTGTGAGAAGGGACATCATCCTCTAGATTAGCAACTAGCTAGAAGAAAGAAAAGGAACATTTTTCACAGGACAGCACGGCTGCTAAGACTGTTCCAGAGACCTGCCTTGGCATCTCTTTGGTGCAACACATTCTCAACAATGCAGGATTAGGAAAGTGACTTTTGCAATCGATCTCCAAATCATTCAAGACTGTCAAACCTCAAATTAAGGGAGATGAGGTGTAGAGAGGTCTCCACAAACTGAGCCACTGGGCACAGCAGTGCCAGCGTGAGCAACTACAACAACAACGTAACGCAACGTGGGGAAGCACCAACTCCATAAAACCTCCAACAGGACTAGGCAAAAGAGAGGCAGAAATCCCGATAGCTCTCTGAAAACATCGGCTTGATACTTGCCCTTGGCACAAAAATAAATCTGATCTTAGAAATTGTTTGGAATTGAATAGAGATGAGTAAAGCTCTCCTGCCCGTAGCTCAACTACATGCTGGGCATTCTCTTCAAAAGGATGGAGCAGCTCTGGAGCACAGGCAGCAAAGGACATTAAAGTTGAACAGAAAATAGCTTCCCTGTAAGGCAAGACTAGAGAGAGCAGTTTTTCACATGGAAAGGGAACAGATAAGGGGGCACATTACAGGTCTTTCACAAGTTGGTAAACATGATTTGCCAGCAGTCCCAGCAAAGCAGGGAGACCCATTTTCAAACTTAAATTAAGTCTGTGCTTAAATATATGGCTCAGCCAAAGTTCAGGTTCTCCTTGTTAACAACTCACTCCCCTCCTTACCCACCTCCCTCTTTTGTGTTTTTGTGTCAGAAAACGATGCCAGGGGAGTCATCTTTCACCCACCCCTTCTCTGGGCTGCAGCACAATGCAGGGCAGCGCAGGGACTCTTGCTGCCTGCCAGTGCTCCCGCTCAGATAAACACTTCCATTGAAAAATAATCCCTGCAAACACACAGATGCCAATATTCCGAAAGCACCTTTATGGTGCAGAAAGAGTGTTAGCCGAAAATATCTGAATATATCCTTTCAGACTGCAAATCCATGTGGAGAAAAGGAGAAGAAAAAAAAAAAAAAGCTTCCCCCACTTTTTCCTTTCATATAACACACTTTATGCCAAGGCATTTCTACAAACCAGAGGCACGTTTTTGTGAACAGTCCCAGGTGTGATGTTCCCCCCGGGAACAGCCCTGCAGATTTGGACGCACAACACTAGAGGTAATTGCAGCATTGAGAACACCTTAAAATTGCAACTTTTGAGTAAAATTCCCTTAAAAAATAACAAGGCTCTGGCCCATGTAAAGGCAGGACAGTATCTTGGGAAGAGCCCTGAAATGCCAGAGACTTCAGTCCCCACTCTGTCAGGGGGTATTTCTTAGATCACAACCAAAGCAGCACACAAGGCACTAGGTCTCCAACGAGGGGCAGCTCAGGACCCCTCAGCATTTCTCCGAAACACCCATCACCAAAACTCAGACCTCTTGGCCACGAGCTGCAGCCCCATGGAAGCTGGTGTCCCTTGGACCTCCGCAGGGTGAGGATTCCAGCCTCAGACCCCACCAAGCCTTTTGAAGCCAGTCCACAAAGAATTACACCACTTTCCATCAACACAAAATCCATCAGCCTCAGCAGCACCAAGTCTCTGGCAGCACAATGACTTCTCCAGGGAAGCCTATGGGAACCTCCCAAAGCAGGATCACGGTTATTACTACATTTTTACAGGCATAAAATTCCCTCATTAGTTGCATTGAAAACTAGAGCTACTTTGCAGAGGGTTAATGCTTCCCAGGCACCGTTAATAAGCTTTCGCTGCCAAGGCTCAGGACTGCCACAAAATGCTATTATCAGTCGTGCCCGTGGAGCTCTGCCGTGCGTAGGATTTGGCAGGGCTCTCAAGCCCGGCAGCCGCGGGTTTTCCAGGGAGCAGCCGTGGCTCCCGGGCTCTCTGCAGTGACTACTGGAAGCCAAAAGCATTTACACAAAGGCAGATAAAATCAGCAGCGCCCAATGCAGGCTCTTTCTGGTTTCCTGCAAGCAAACAGACATGTGTACAAGGCGCTGTACATTCACATCAATCATAAGGTGACTTTGTTTACTGTAGAGGAATTTCCTGCAGGCTTTTGCTGTCCTGCTTTCTTTCTCTCTGTATTTACTTTTGCTCAAATGCAATTTGAAAAAGCCATAGGTACCGCAGCTCAATTCAAAACGTGACACACTGAAATCTGAAACGGGCTATAATTCATGCCCAGATTTAGTTGTTCTTTTTCTTGTTTGTTTGTTTAAGTTAACACACGCCTCTACATTAAGAAGCCACTTTTCGCTCCCCATCCAATTCAACTCCACCTGGCAGGAAAGAAGCTGAGATTTATCCTCCCCAGAAGAGCTGCCTTCCTCACCAAAACCATGGAGCAGCAGAGCCCACCTGACACGGATGGGGCTCCTGCTCTGGGCATCCAGGAGACAGATCCCACAGTGGAATTTAAGGCAAAATGTTAATGAATTCAGCTGCCAGAGGCCCACAGAAGTGGGCTTTGGACCAGGAATGTTGTATCAGTGGAGCTTGATCCAGGTCCTCTCAGAATCAGCTGAACAACACGGGAATTACGGAGTTCTCCTGCAAGCAAGGTTAAAAACTGACTGCAGTGGGGTTTTAATTTGAGTCGGAGCTGCAGAATTTGATTGCAAAATTTAGAAACTGGACTAAAAACTTTGTGTCAGCAGCAGGTTCCTCATCTGCTCTGAAAGAAGTCACAGACTATTTGCACCAGGGCTTCATATCTGTGCTAACCCAGAGATATGTTCAACCCAGGTCCGGATAAGAGAAGTCTCATGGTCACTTCCAGCAGATCAACTTTGATTTGATTAAAAAAAAAAAAAAAAAAAAAAAAACCAACCTGTTGGTTTTATTTTGTCCTATTAAGCTGCTGGGACAGATGAGGAGGAGGACGGAGGTCCTTGCTGGGAGCGAGGGGAGCCCCAGGGCCCTCCGGGCCGCCTTGTTCACGGACCGCGGGGTCATGCAGGGCCCTTGCGCACGCACCTGGCCAAGGCTCTTCCCTGTGGTTTCCAGAGCGCAGGCCGCAGTTCAGTGCAGAATCAGCCAGGAGCTCTTTGTCAGCATCTGTTAGCGACAGTGTCAGCTAATCAATACGTTTCTATTGCCAGATACCCACGGGGCTGGAAGAGACATTATTTCTGACATTATTTTCAGTGATCCTCTTACAACTTGTGTTCTTGGAAGCAGCCCTCTGTCGCCTTGTGTGGCATCATTACTCATCTTCCGGAAAGATGCTTATCTAGCTCCCTAAATCTGCAAATGCCCATCCAGAGCGCGGCATCCGCCTGGACACAAGCTGCTGAACACTTTCCTCCCTCTCACGTCCATCCTGCTGGATTGTCAGCAGCAGCTGGGTGGGGATGTGTCCCTTCCTGGTGGTAAACACCTCTGTGGTTGTGACTGGCGCTGTCCCCACAGAACCGTTTCCCTGCTTTAGGCAAAGAGGAGAGCTGGGACTTGGCAACGCACAAGAAAACCCCTCCTGAGCCTATAATCCAATTTACAGAGCAGCACCTCATTCTGCGTTTGCGTATCGCAGGCGCATAGAGCCACAAGCCACATCTGTTAGCAGTCCCTGCTGCAGCCACAGACTCTGCAGAGGCATTTGGCACACAGAAGGAGACAGGTGAGCAAGCCCGGAGCTGCCTCCTGGAAGCCTCCCAGCCTCTCTTCGCGCTCCTGCAGACACCTCCTTTCGCTCGGCAGGTACCTGGGCACTTTTTCCCTCGCAGAGGCCAGCAGCGCAAGGTGCTTTTGAGGAAGGACAGGCACACGCGTGCGGCACAGGGTCAGCCCCAGGGCTCCTCACTGCCCAGGGCCAGGCCACAGCCACGAGGGCTCTGAGCCAGCCTGGGGCCTGGCCACCTCCTGCTGCTGCTCGGCAAGGCGCTCACCCCACAACTCACCCACGGAGCGACCCGACCCGAGCTGCAAACGAAGGCGTGAGCTGCTGACACGGAATCCCCGCAGAGCTGAGGCGCATTGCATTGCTGCTCTGTGTCTAGGACTTAACAACATAGTGGTGCCTGGGCCACGGTGACCTCAAGCTGGTAAACACACTCAGCAGAACAAGCACTGAGCATGGAGAACATATGCTGTCCAGTTTACTGTCCAAAGGGAAGATTAGGGGAAAATTCATCCGTTCTCATTTTCAATGAGTTGAACAAGGTAATAGTCATTAAAAGAGGAGACCCCCAGTCAGCAGTACCATATATGCTCTGAGAAACATCAATATCAATGGTATCTTGGAATAACATAATTAAGAAAATGAATTTAATTCTAAATACTGTCTCGCCTCAGGACCAGTTGCTATTTGTCCCAAGACATGTTGAAACAATAAACATTTTCTTACCCAGCCCTTGCAAAAATTTTTCTCTTAAGGCTTAAAAAAAAATTGGCAAAAAGCCTTCTGTAAAAAAAAAAAAAAAAAAAAAAAAAAAAAGGAAATCCTTCTTGTCCCATAACCATCTGCTTTGAAAAGTTCATATCAATAATGGTGACTTAGAAAACCTTATGACTCTTCTCTAGCAAAAACAAGTGACCAACCTCCCTCTAGCTTCATGAAGAGACGGCGCTGAGCAAAGAACTGCTCAGAATAAGGAGGGAGCACATGATTCCCACAGGTATTTGGGCCTGACAGACTGCAATATGACTGCAGCAGGACAACAAGATCCTGGTGCTACCACAGCCCAAAGGACCATCAGGTATTTTGAACCTGATGAGCACCACGGTAAACACACAGGTGTTCAGCATTTGCTTTCCATTAATCCAAACAACAGGTCATCTAAATGCACCTGAAAAATAAACAAAACTCAAGCGGCCCAGTTAAACTGGGCAGTGCAAAGTGCTGCAAAGCTGCACTGCGTTGTGTCTGGGCACAGCCTTGGAATCTTTGAAGAGAAGGGAGGAGCCTCTCCTGTCCTGCAACCCTCCTCGGAGCAGCGTCTGCCACACAGGGATGTGCAGGGAGCATCCCTCATGGCCTGATATTCTGCATGGAAACACTAGGTGGTAGCCTGACATCCCTCAAGTTTCAGAGGGCAAAACACAAGTTCCAGCAAGTTCTTACGGAATTGCCATTTTCACTGTGGATGATGTTCACATCTGTGGAGCAATATGAGGAAACACTACGGAAAGGCAGAGCAGCGGAGGGCAGGGTCATGGATCCTCTTTGGCCTCTGCCCGTGCAGCCAGCTCAGAGCCAGCTGGCAGCAGGAGGAGCAGGGCCCAGAGGGGACTTTTGAGGATCAGCCAGGGACCTGCACTGAGGTGCTACTGCCCTGGGGCTGCTGCACAGCAGATTCACAGCACCTTTAAGAGCAGGAAAAGAGGGGGGAAATGCATCCTTGTTAGGCATTTCCCCAGGACACTTGCCTGTCCCCTCACACACACGCAGTAGGGACAGGACAGCAAAGCGACTGGACCTGGAGACGCAGCTGCTGGGGAAGGGCTCCCTCTCGCTTCTCCCCATGCAAAATGAGCACAGTCTCTGCCTCCCTTTGGGAGCTTCAGTTACTTGTTTCATCAGAAAAAGTACACCTTGGGCCAGGAAAATAAATGAGTAGCAACTGGGGTGTTTGTCATGTTTAATGATCAGTGGGCAGCAAGAAGATGCTGGAGGTGTTAGTCTTCTTCATCTTAGCAAGAAAAGCAGTTCTACCAAACTGCAAGAAAATCAGGAGACTCCTCAATGCTCTGGTCTCCTTGACTTTGCTCACCGGGAATACTTACGTGGAAAATCCCAAACTTTCCTTACCCCACCAGGACATATCAGAGAGACAGCAGCAAAGGCAGCCACCATCCCAACATAAGCAATCCAACCTACTCACATGCTCTAAGCTAACATAAGATCATTCAGATGTTCCTCCTTCCCCCGCTATGGACTCAAGGTTATTACAAGCACCGCAGATTTCCCTTCCCTCCCCACCTAGACAAAGCACTTGTCTAATTCTCTGGGTGCGGGGGCAGTGCTGGGCTCCTCACCAGCTCTGCTCGGTGCCGCCAGCGCCCAGGATCCCCGCGGAGCCCTGCTCACCCGGCACCCAGCCCACCTCTGCCAGCGCTTCCGAGGGATGCAGGACTCGGACACACAGCAAGGCTCCCGTTTCAACTGGCGTCTCTGGGAATCACATGCAATTCCCTCTGTGTCTTAATGAGAGCACCTGTCTGCACACGGAGTCCTCAGGAGGGGAGAGGAAAGAAAAGTGGACCCCCCCCCCCCGCCTTCTCAAAAGAAACATCCTGATGTTAAGCTGTGAATGAAGTGAGAGTCTCTTCATGCAAAGCCATGTGCCATCCAAAATCAACCCAACTGTCCTTCATTTTGATCTTTACCAGGAATTATTAGCACCCCTCCAGGAGAAAATCCACCTCCTGTATTCTGTTTCCAGCTGGCTCCAATTCACTCATGTTCTGAATGTCCCACTGGATTCTTCTAACATTTTATAAGGTGGCAGCTTAAATCCCTGTAATCCATGACCTCAACTACAGCTATTAGAAGACATTATGAAAACCAATATTTGGGAACAGAGGAGCCAAACTTTCTAAAAGCAGCCTCTAAATATGACTGTAGCTTCAGAAATGGGAGTCTTCAAGTGTCCAGGGACTGGGCTGTTCTCATATAAACCACATCACTTACAAATTAGACATCAAATCTCCCAGTCTGATCACATCTGCTGAAGTTTAAGATACAGTGAAAAGAGAAAATCTCCATTTGCAACACTGGTAGTAGATGCTTATCCTGAAAACATCTCGCATGGGAGAAATTCCAATGGGATGCCCTCCTGTGCCTGCTCTACTCAAGAAATGGTGGCACAATTTATTTATATAGATAATATATATAAAACACACACACAAAAGGTATTTGGCCCAGAAAAATGGGGGATTTCCTGGCCTGTAAATGCTGGCCAATATGTCTTTAATAGAAATCAGTCTCCTAAAAGCTGAAGGACCGGAGTAAGAACTACTGGATGAAGCTGGTGACCTTTTCTTTTACATAGAGGGCGGCCAATGTGACCATCAGCTGGTGACTTCCCTCTCCTCTCCTGAGCATCTCGGCAAGGGAGCTTGTAAACAGCTCCAGGTTAATAAATGAAATGGGGTCAAACCCCAACCCCAATTGGAAGGGAGTGAGAAGACAGGATGAAGATCCAAATATTACAAGCAGACACAATAGAACAGAGAAAAGAACCAGATAAAGTTAATAATTAGTTTGTAATTAACAACAAATATGTCACATTTGAATTAACAACACATCATCTAACAGCAATGTGTCAGTCTTTATTGCCATTTATAGATATCCCTTCAGCATGGTCTTTGGTATCTTCCTTCACTGCCATGTTGACACATAATCATCCCTCTGTCCATCTTGTCCCCAAGAAACCACAGTTTTAAAGTGCAAGCCATGAATATCCTCAGGGACAGAGTGATGCTGGGCAGCATCTGGCATTACACCCAAGGTCATCTTGTCCCTAGTTAGAAAGGGATCCTCAGAGGCTTGTAAGTGCAAGTCCGTCACAAACCTGTAGGTCTTAAATGCAGTAACAGCACAAACAGTCTCCAGCCTTTTAGGGAAGGTGTGAAGATGCCTCTTAGATCAGATCCTTGAGACAGTCTGGGGATACTGATGCATTCTAGTTTGAAATTCAGGGCCGAGCAACCTTATAAAAGCTGTGTAAAATCCAGTCTCAGAGTATCAGGCTGAGAGATGACGATGCCAAAATTTTCTAAGTTATTTTGTAGTCAATTCACCCTTTAGAAATCCCATACCCACGTAAAGGGCACATATGGGTCTTAAGAGAAACACTCTTAATAATCAAATCACAGAGAACAAGGAAATGCTTCACATAAGATGAACCTGAGAGCACATCTCCCTGGTTGTTGTTATTGTTGGGAGTAACATGATACAATGATACAAGGGACACATTTCCTGTAACGAGCACCTTTGTATTCTAATGCCTAGTTACTGCACGAGCAGTTCTGTATGGGCAGCTCTGCCCATCTGGGTGCAAAACCTGCACTTGCTATATTTGGAGGCGGCTCAGCAGCCAGCTGGCACCTCCTGCCCCAAATCCCCTCACCAGCCCTTTATAGCCCAGCAGGCACAAGGAGTAGCCAACTCCCTCATCCTGCCTTGAGTGTCTGTGGGGCTTCCCATTGGAGAGGCCACTTTCCCTGTGACCCACCCGCCAGCATCCGAGCCCCATCAAACGGCACCAAGGAGACACTCAACATTTCAGATCATCTCAGGATACTTTATATTTAGAAGTCAGCCTCAAGCTATGACGGCTCCTGAGGCTCTTAGCTGCCTTCTGCTATAATATATCCACCACAAATGCCTTCAATTACGACTTTGTACTGCACCGTGCCCAAAAGCTACAGAGGAGAACAGGCTTCCGTTGAGCCAGGAACACTGCCAGCAGAAGGCAGACATGGCCTAACCGCATGCAAAATCCAAGCCACGAGTTGTTCTGGTCTGTGAAAAGCTGATTTTAAAAGGAAATAAATCAACCCCCTTACGTTTTGTAGTTGCTTGCCTTTCTTTTGCAAAATACTTTCCTGAGGCACCGACTTAAAGGTTACCCTGCTCGGGACTAATGTGAGCTGGCAAAAGATAAACATGATCTGCCCACAAGATCTATCTAGAGAGGCTCCCGCTCCGCCACTGCATCTGTTCGCTTCCCGCGAACAACTGCTGCAAACCAGTATTTCTATCCCAGCACATTCATGCACTGCATACATCAGCGGCGAGCGATGAGGCAGAGCCGGCGCAGCCTCGCAAAGGGCTCCCAGCTGAAGGGTGCGTGTGGGGGACGTCAGCTGCCGGCCTCGAGCCCGCCTGGATTTGGTTACCTGCTGCCCCTGTGCAACACAGTAATCAATATTAAGGGATTACACTGTAAGAACATGAGTGGGGTTCAGCTTTCTCTAAGTGACCCAAGCACATGCTCGACGTGTTTGCATGAGGAGATCAAGTGAAAGATCCATTAGACAATAAAGCAGCACAAGCCCACGTTCCTGGGGGCTGAAATCAAGGGCACATTTTCAAGTTCTGAGTAGGCTAAAGAAATCTGATGCCCTCCGAAACAGCCCTGGGTTGGTGTGCGCTGGCTGGACAGAAAAAACCCATTATCTTATCCTCGCCTTAGGAATTGCTGCCTTTTTGCAGTGTCTCAATCCTAAAAAAGCCAAGTAACATCCCAGAGACAAGGAGGCAAAAATGCATTTTCCTGTGAAGCGGCTCATGCATCCCCCTCCAACAGCTCTTCTGAAGCAGCTCTGGGTGAATATTCACAGGGAGAGCTGGGGGAAACACTCTACAGCTGAAAAAGCTCATCTGCTCCTTACTTGTTGTAACCTGAAGCCATCGCCTTCCCTTTTCTCCATATTTTTTTTTTTTTTAATTAGTGGAACATATTTGAGATCTGAGCCAAAATGATATCAGGAGGAATCCTGCTGAGGCTTCGCTGCTTCTTTGAACAGGTCCTCTGACAGCTATAAATACCAGTACTCATAGCAGAGCATAAGGCGATTTCAAATAATGCCACAAAGCAGCAAAAACAGATGAGCGCTGAAAAAACTAGCTCATATAAGTGCATGCAGATCTGTCATTGCAGCACAAACACCTGGTGCTCTGATAGCTCCTCCTGGTCAAGGGGCTTCAGAGGGCTTTAAATACCCATGAGCCAAACCTCCGAGCAGCCCAGGGCAGCGGGAGGCACCGGTGCTCGCAGGCTGCTGTGTCCACAGTAGGGACATGGTGCCACATGGCGCCCATGTGGGAACCTCCAAGAGCCCCTGTCCTGGCCAGGGACATGGAGGTGAAAGCAGAAAGGAGACAAACACAGGCCGGCCCACGCAGAAACCCTTTGCTACAATTCCACATTAGGCAGCAGTGATAAGGAATTAATGCTTTGTAGATTGAATGGACAGGAAAGTAAATGCATTTTCTTTTTAAAAATATTTAAGGCACATTCATATAGTGCCAAACTTTAGCACTCAACTTCATGATTTAGTCCCCAAAGCCATGCGATTAGTGTTAAAATAACATAAGTTAGTGGGCTGTTGTTTTCTTTTGCATTTGCCTCCTGATTTTTAAGCCTTGAGTTTTGTTTTCCAAACTTTCTTTTTCCTATGAGGGCTAGAAACTGCCTTGATTTTTGAAAGCTGAGATTCTCCCTTAATTACATGCATGGCTCTAGGAAATACACCAACTATCACATAACTTGGCATTCTTACTGCATTTAATGATCAAAACACTTTGCAAACCTCAGCTAATGAAGCCTGCAAGCACTGGTGAACTTGGACGCAGTCAAGAATCACTGCTCTAAGCAGCACTTGGGCCCAGGACGGGGCTCACTGGAGAACCAGGCCCTGAGCAAGCAGCCTTGGGGGTCATAGGAGGACTCAAAGCCAGGATACCAGCGCCGGATACCTCTTGTCTTGAGAGCACACTTCTCTTATTAAAGACATTAGCACCCAAACAGAGCCTCATCCACTCAGCAGCACGTGTTTACACAGTCTGGTTAAGTTTTATTTGTTTATGCAACTGACCTTTCCTTCCGAGCAACCCTATGATAATAAAGCAGGAGGCAACAGTGATAAAACAAATGCACAAATGCACACATGTAAGTTTTCCAACTGAAATGCTGCACAGCTCTGCAATGCCTGGGCAGCAGCAGCACCCAATGTGCTCCCCTGCCCTGCAGCAGCGCCCTGCCTGCCACCCCAGCCCTCCCCTCACAAAATTTTAAGTGTTTATTTGGAGAAAGGAAAATTAAAAGCTAATGGCTCAGAGATGCACGCAGGGGACTGGGAGCGCTCAAGTCTAGGAAGTGGGAAGGCCCCCTTACACCTGGAGGGCCCTTCTCCCTTTCACTGCTAAATCCCCCTCTTGCCATCCCCCCTGGAAGGCTCCGCAGCCCTGTGTTTGCTCTGCTTTGAAATGCAAGTCTGTCCCGCTTTGTTTGTTTTTGAGATGGCTTGAAAGGGAGGAGCAGCCATCGGCAGCTACTAAAGCCAAGCTTTCCCAAAACACAAGCTGCTGCTCTTTGTTTGCTTCTCGTTAATTAGCTGTGTGTCTAATTAGTGACAGGTTCCCTTTGGCTCTCCTGAAACCAAAGCCGGCCCCGTGTCAGCAGAGGTCCATCAGGGGACTTGTCAGGGCCCGAATGGTTTCCAGCTGCTCTGCAGCCTCCACACAAGCAACCGGGTGCGTGCAGGCCCCATGGCCGCCACGGGTCTGAGTTTATCTGCACGCAGCCCATGATTCAACCAGATCCCATCTGTAATATCCTGATTCCTACTCCATCCTCATGCAGGGACAGGTTCACAGTGGGCTGGAGAGCAGCAGCCTGGCGAGTGCAGGGGAGCAGAGCGAGCACTTCTGCCCCGCGTACTTCCTACTCCTCTCTGTTCGCTTCCCCCCCACCGCTTTCCATCAGCAGGGCCCTAAAGAGAAGGGAGTTTATTTAATTCCCCACTGCTGTCGGATCCTGTTGGTGGCAGGATGATTGATGGGCAGCCCCGGGACGGACCAGGATGCCTTTTCAGGTAGCTGTGTGAGCTGGTGCCTTTGCCCCTCTGGCCAGCCCCACTGGGGCACTGCCCTCCTGGCAGGGCTGCTCCTGGGCACCATGCTCTCTATTTAGCCATCATATTTGCAGGACTCTTAAAACAAATGGAGCCTGTTTTTACTGATCATAGAGAGGTCAACCCTGGGCATAATGTAACCCCAAATCCAACAGGCCTGGGCCACCCGAAAGGATGTTTCGCCCAAGAAACCCATTCCTAGAAGCCAAAAGGCCTACAACATTTAACTGAAAACCTCTCTGATGCTCCAGTCGGCAGAATAGCAGAGAACTCAGCCCCAGGATTTTGGGCACAGATCCAAGAGGAAAAGCATAGTCCTTACATGGCCACAATTAGGGGATCAAGCCCTAGTTTGTAATGTCCACTCGAAGACAGGACATCAGGACTGCTTCTAAGAAATGCTATGGAGGGTAAAGGAGACAGGAATTCACCCTTTTGATTTCCTGTTTCTGCAAAGCACATAACCCCAGCTCCCTCAGTGCCGTGTAGCAAACCCACCTCCTAGCACAGCCACTTGTGAAAACAGGAGAGCGCGAGGACATCAAAAGAGCGCTTTCACTACCTCCCCTTGGCTCTCAGCTGAGCCCACCAAATTGTAATAAAATCAAAATAACCTTCAGCATTTAAATGATGGTGGTCAAACCAAAGCATCTTTTGATCTTCCTATAGGGCCTTGAGTCAAACTGCGATTAAAAGATTTCATGTACAGGAAAGATGATTCAGCTTGAAGGGCATTAAGCCACATATTTGTAGATTCATAAAGTCTATTCCACAGTAAGTGTCCAAAGGATGATCTTTTCTGTCATGAGAAGCATTTATCTTGTTAAAGGTACCTTCTAATGCTCTTTAGGTGGGAAACAGTTTTTCACCAAGTAAAGTAATATCCCACTATCTCTAAGTTGCATTAGAAAAAAGTTTCCTGGAAATCTTTTCCGACACCAAAACTTTCCACAAAGAAGAAATAGCAAAATCTAAACATTGACTTTAGCCCAGAAGACTGAAACCACTTCCCTGTGTCAGAATTTTAGCAATAGCCAGATGTGAATGAACAGCAGGTGCCAACAGAAAACGTCAGCTCTGAGCTCACATGGTCGTCACCAGCCAAATCCAAGGCATGAAGCTGGCTATTCTTGAGCTTCCTGCAGTCCAGGCAATCCCTTCAGCGACAACTGTGCGGAGAGCAAAGAAACCAGGACAGTAACGAAGAACCTGTGCTCTTCTGGGACAAGTGATCCCAGGAATGGCAAGCTGGAATCAGAGAGGTACAAGCAGACTTTGCAGTGTCAGCCCAAACATACGGAACACGAGCATGTCAGGCTTGCTTTCCCCATCAAAGCTGTTTGGAGGGATTTACATTAAATTAAATCATGGCCAGAGAAACTTACCTTAACCTAAACCACCTGTGACTGGCTCTGCATCCCACCTGCCTGTCTGCAAACACATCCTTGTTTCCCCTATATCCAGTGGGTTATGCTGACTACATGACAAAGCCCACAGCTCACAGGTTCAGTATCTTTTACAGAAGTACTGTTGTCTCTTGCAGTTTACAGAATCACCTTTAATTCAATTCTGGAAAAGCACACCTAGGAATCTCCAGCATTTGTATTCAAATTATAAATTTGAGACGAATACTTCCAGCACATGGACAGACCTAGAAAGATTCATTACTCACACAAATTAAACTGTGTAAATATCAATAGCGACTAACACAGTTAGAAATTTGCCTGTCATTTCCAGCTCTGAACTACATCTTCCTTATTCTATTTAGCCTATATAGCCCAGCCAGTTACACCACATCTGCGCTGTCTGATGCAAAGCTCTTCAGAAGACTAAAAAGAGCGAGCTCCTAATAGACATCCTTTTCCACATCTCCAGATTGGAAGAGAAACCTCCTAGAACAGCTCTATTGCAACTTTCCAGCCTTTGCTTTTCTTCCAGCTGAAGCTGGAAAATGCCACAGTAGGTAGAAGGTATGAAAAAGAAATCAAGCACCTGACAGATCTGGTTTGGAATTAGGTGACATGTATGAGCAGATGCATTAGCAACAGCAAGAGATTGTCCTCTATGACTCATTGCTCATCCCTGATCAACCACAATTAGCACAGAACACACGGAATTAGAACGGGAGCAAAAGCTATGTGGAACAAAAGTTGAGATAGCAGTCAGCATGTCCCCATCTCAGCTGCACTCCAGGAGCAAGCCTGCTCGCTCTGCAGTCCTGCACGTTCCCCCAAAACACAGCGCTTAGCCACTATTCCAACAGCACATCCGTGGGCATGTGATAGCCCAGTTCAGCACAGCTGATGTACCAAAGTACTTGCCCCCCTGATAGGGAGCTGCTTTCAGACACCTGGAGCTGGGAATCAGCCCTGGTTTGGCCCACAGAGCAGGGAGTGCGTTGCTCAGAGCGTGCCCCTTCCGCGTGCCATCCCGCACCCAGCGTGGAATGGAAAGGGAGGTGGGCTCCCCTCTCCACTGCATGTCTGCTGGAAAGATACCTTGAAGGAAAAGAAAAAAAAAATCTATCAACTTCCCCTGCAATTACTTGTGGCTTAGATCTAGCGCAAAGCAGAGAGTAGGAGAAAGGGAAAGTAGTATTGACCGTGCAAGGGCTACCAAATTGTGTAATACAGAGCCAGGCCCAAAATTTAAAAGGCCATAACACAACAAGGAGTTCAGCAGGCCAATGGGGATATAAGAGTTTAAGACGTAACAAAAACAAGGAAAAAGGAATGTCTTTTTAGACACTGCATGCTTTTAAAAATACTCACCAGGGCAAGAGGACTATAAGGAATGTCATTAGTGCCAGTCAACACAGCATGTCTGGCTCTATGACACGGGATATGGCTGGGGCTGTTCCCGCTGGGGCTGCTCAGCACTTATTTTTTCACCTGTGTTTGCAGAAAAGAGCAGCAAACAGAGCTACCATAGGCTGCTCTGGCACAGGATTTGAACGCACCAAGGGAAGGTTACGCAGGAAGAGCTCCTAATGCCAGTGCCAACTCCTATACTGCCCGTCTCTATGTCCGGAGGGGGTTTGCACAAGAGGAAATGCATAAGAGCAGCACCCCGATCTCCGTAAACGGCCTCCAGACCACCCAGGCACCAAGCACAGGAGGGCAAACAGAGCATCCCTCTCTGGGCACCTAGTAGTTACCAGCCAACACTGACCCAGCCACCTACACTCGCTACAGGCAGCGGAGACCTATGGGGCAGAGCAGCGTCTGTGCACACAGGGCTGTGGGCAGTAACAGGGATTCAGAGTCATTCCGTGGAGCAGCAGGGCATGCGTGACTGGGGGAGATGCAGTGGGAGACGTTTTGTTCCTAAACAGCACAGAAACCAGACCCAGAGTAGGGTCCCTTTCTACCTCCTTGCAGCCCTGCAGAAATAGCAGGAAAGTTTTCTCAAAAACTTTCCAGGTTCCTGGTGCCCCCTGCCGACCGGCACAAGGACGGGGAGTCTGGTGGGAAGAACAAGAGAGAAAACACAGGGAGAACCAGCAAGCCCTTCCCAAAGCACCAACCCACTCACAAAACACGACTCTGAGGGCTCAAAGTACGTGGTGCCCCTTGATGTAGGGAACTCGCTCCCTATTACTAGGCTGACCAAGTGCCCTGCATAACCCAGCACCTGTAACAGGCCACCACAGCCCTGTAAATCCATGGAGCTGGGACATGGCATAACACATGCCCTGGGCTTCTCTCCTGGGTCTGGGCAGCAGGAGTAAGAGCTTTAGGAGAATCACAGTTGATAATCAAGGGCTTTTGGTCCTTATTTTAGTCTTGTTGCAAAGACTTTTCAGGCTTGCCTGTCTGCACCTCACCATCCCTGATGCTCCCAGTCCCTCCCCAGTGAGTAGCAGATAGGTCAAGGCATCTGAAAATTCACCAGCCTCTGGGGACTGGTTTTCTATGAACAGCCACTCGAGCACATACTGAAGGACCTCAGCCCCCCTCTGCTGCAGGACCACAATGGGACAGGACAGGATGGGACAGGGCAGCAGCGCAGTCAGGAACCTCTGTTTATTCACAGAGGCTGAGAACAGATTACCTGATTGGGGTTAAGTAAGTGCCATGAAAGTCCAAGCAATGTCCAGAGATAGGAGAAACAAGCCACACCGTGGCCACTCTGATGGCCAAAGATAAAGCGGTTGAGGGCTCAAAGAAAAGGCTCATTGCACAAAAGGGATGAAGGGTAAATTGTTCTTTATTTCCTGCTCGTGTCAGTTGGTGATGAATTAGGAATACGGAGGCCGAAGGGTTCTGGCAAAACAAGCGACAGGCTGCACCTTCAGCTCCGCAGCACCCGCGGGCTCTGCTCTGCAGCACAGGTTGCTGCAGAAGGCAGGAGGTGCCAGGGGACTCATGCCTGAGTGGCAGGAGGCTGGTGAGGTTAACAGTGCCTTGACTTTGAGCACTGCACCTTCCTAGGCATCATGAAAGGGCCACTGCAGCAACCTGCCAAGATCAATACACACTGCGCTCCCCAAGCAGGTTCATCTCAAGGCTTCATTTCAGTGATGGGACAAATTTTAAGTGGTGAACTTGGCTCTCATTTCTAGCAAGGCCTCTTGCTAAAAGGGTTCCCCAGTAAATCAACCTAAAGTGGTTTGAAAAAGTAATGCAGAAATTTATCACTGGGCTATAGCATGAATATAGATAGGGCCTCAAAGGGCAGAGGGCTCACAGGAGACTGGCCTTCCTTTGGTCTGGGTTACTGAAATACAAGGGGCCTTGGTCTGCAGGGCTCAGCACAGAACTTGAGTAAGACAAAGAAAGTGATCCCATAATTATTTCTTTAAGGGGTAGAAACAAGATCACACACCCTCCAGAGAGAAAAACTCACCAAAATGGTACTGAAATGCTAAAATGGGTCCATGCACCCAGAAGCTTGTCTGCTTTTCCAGGCTGTACCAGCCTGTCTAGGGCATTGCTGGTCTCTGGAAACTTTGCTTTACATCCCCAACACTGTGAGGATGGTACACGGAAGGAAACCTGGATGAGCCTTTTGGAAGCCTGGGGATGAAGGACATGCAGACTTCCAGCCTTCAACCCGCTTTCGGTTTCCCCTCCTGCAGCACACAGCACCCTGTTCCAAGGGAATGGGACTTCCTGAATCAGCCACTGATGGAGTAACCGGGACCCAGACACACAAGAGGAAGGGAAGGCAGCTTCCTGGGTCATCTGTCAGCATCATTATCTACTCCCTTTGCTTCCCTGGCACAAAGCAGAGCATAAGGGCCTTCCTGGTGACAGAAAAGGTCTCCTTGCAAAGGGAATAGCATCCACAGAGCTATTTGTCACACAAGCACTCAGAAAAAAAAGCTGAAAGGAAAGAGGGCCATAGATACTTGTGGCCTACCTGGGGCTTCTGCTGAACAGAAATGTTCCTCATGCAGCACAGCTTCAAGGAGGGGGATAGCCCAGGCACAGAAGATGGTGCAGAGATGCCAGCATCCCTCACCTCCACCCTGACCCTCACCTGCCCAGGAACAGCCAGGCCAGCTCTAAGCACTCCCAGCACAGGCCCATACCAAACCCCACAGTGGCATTTTCCACAGAGTAGAGGTCCCTGCAGAGACGTCCCCAGCCCTCCCACACCAACCGCTGCAGCATTATTTTCCCCCTTGGTTATTAGGGCACTATGGGCTGAAGCAGCTCTTTCACAGAGGTGACCCAGAGCCAGCTGGCAGGGGTAGAAGGTCTCTGCTTCCTCACCTGCCCCACAACAGGCCTTCTGCACCCAAACGTGTGCCCAAGACACTGCTACTTGGGTGCCAGAGAGCAGAGCTGGCCTTGTTGCAGCTCTGCAGGCCCAAATGGCACATGCTGAAGGCAGCCACTTCCAGCCTGGGAACAACCCCAACAAGGCCCCATTAGGGAAGGCGATGACAGTCGCACTTATACAGGTGACTAGGTTTCACCTGTGAGACAGGCAGGAGGATGCTTCAATGAAACACATGCCAAGGAAAAGCATCTTTTCTTGGTTAAACTCTGCCCCCCAGTACATGCCACCCACAGTGAGTAGAGGATATTCCCTGAGCCAGAAGGACCAGTTCCAGTGACAAGAACTGTTTGCTGCTACTGAGCCAAGGCAGGAGCTTACAGCTAATTGTGCCTTCTTAGGCACTTCCTCACATGTTCTCCTTGCAGTGGCACTAACAGCACCTCCCTTTCCAGGTGCCCTCTCCTGGACTAGACCTCAATTAACTCACAGCCTCAGGCTATAAATCAAGTCAATAAAAGGGGCTGTAAAATAAACACGAACAGCTCTTCCCCTTTCCATTCAGATGTACTGAAGTGGCAAAGCCTTTTCCCAAGCAAAGCTTAGAGACCCTGTGCTTCAGTGGCCTCCAAAGAGGAACTCCAGTGTGCTCAGATATGAATACAGGTGACCTGGTCACTAGAATGCAGGTAGCATTGAGAAGTGCCCCATGGCTTTGAGGTCAGCACCAGGTCACTCCTCCAGCATTTCCAAGGGGTGGACAGGTCTAATTTACAGCCCATGGACAATGGAAATGAGAATGGAAGTTAAATAATCAGTTTATTATTATTATATTCTGGTAGGCCTGGGCTTATAAAGACATAAATTTCTTCCAGTAGACTTACTGGATATCTCAGGTAAGAAGAAATAGCAGCTCTTTAGTCTCTGAGCCAAAATCTGCTCCAAGGGATACCCAGAGTTGAAGCTGGCTGCGTGAAACTATCAACACAAAGGACTAAATTCTGCTGTCAAAGTAGCAGCTGTGAGAAGTGTGACCTTTTTGAAAAACCTGCAGAGGAAGGTAGCAGGGGGTCTATAAGCCATTATTATTGGTATTGCTTCAGCAGCTAAAGTTTCCCACCAAAAACAGCGCCACAATGTGCCAGGCACTGCAAGCCTACCCTGGAAAACCCTGGAGAAGATGGAAGCAGTAGCAAGACCCCTCAGCAGGGGCAGAACTTCAGCCCCGGCACAATGCACAGCCCCTGTTCCTCTCACTGGGCAGCGGAGCAGGACACCCCCTCCACAGGCTGTTGGGAACAGCCCGCTGAAGCAAGTGAAGCAGATTAGGGAAACCTCCATCACACAAGGGGTTCTCCCAACTCTCCATGCTGTCCTTCAGCACAGAGGTCTCACTCACCTCGCCCACAGAAAGGAAATCAGCTTCACTACTCCAAATTATGGCCAGTTCCCTGCTCGCTCTAGAGGCCACATCAGGTTTCATTAATAAGTCTTAGAGCTATAAGGATCCTTTAACTATTATCTTCCTGGGCCAGCAACACCAAAATATCAGTAACTCTCCTCAAATCCATGTACGCCACCCTCTATGGAAGTCTTCCACCTCCCTTAACACAATTCATCTCATAATTCAACCCTAGGCAGTGTCTTAGGAATTCAGCTGATGAGGAAACTTCAGCCCATTTACAGTAATAAAGAGTCTAACGATCTATCATGGGAGCTTACAAAAACAAAAATAAACACATACAGAGACCTTGTACTAGTGCTAGAATGAACATATGACAGTGCTGGGACAAGAGGGGTTAAAATCCCTGTGCCCGTCCTTTTGTGGACTCTCTTTCCGTGCTGATTGTAGGTTTGCAAATAAGTGCTCATTCAGAGGAGCAGGTGGGACACCTTTAGAGGCAGAAGATGGATCAGAAGATACAGGAAAAAGAAAAGAGTTCAAGAGAAGGAGAAAAAGTGATGGGGACTGAAATCTTCCTCCAAGTCTTTGTGCCTCCTCTGCAAATGGGCAGCGGGGACAATGCACTGCAGTTTGTCCCGTTAATTAGGGGACAATGCGAGGCAGCCGTGATGGATTGGTGATACACAAGATAGGGGTGCAAGAGCAGGGAGCGGTAATTACACGAGTACTTCCACACGGCCCATACAGCCAACTGTTTGGCTAAGGAAAAGAATCCCTCCTATCTGCCTTCCCCTGGGCGATAAGGGCTGACCGCCACATGGGCCAGGTAAACAACTGGATGGGCCTCGCTTGTCCCGAGGGGCAGCCCGGCCTCCTTCCCCCCCACCCCATCAGTCCTAAGGAGCTACCTATGGAGAGGGCCCTGTGCTGGCAAGCAAAGGCCACCTTTGCTGCAGGGAGGACAGCAAGGGCAGCGATAAGAATCACTGAAGCAAGGCCACCAACCCAGGGACAATGGCAGGGCTTGGGCCACCAAGCCATCCATCATGCAGAAAACAAAGTGCGTGTCAACAGGGACTGCTGCATCCCCCAGGCACGCCACTTACCAGGGAGCAGCGTGACAAATCCCGCAAGGACTGCCCAGGGCTCCAAGGTGCTGCCAAGAGAAAAGGTACACAGCGAGTGCCTCACATCCAGGCAGTGCCAGAAAAGGCCAAGCTGCCTCGCAGATTCTTTCCGGCTGAAGCAAGCTCAGCTCTCTCCCACTTTTTCTTAATCGATGATTTTCCTTCATGGCTGAGGGTGCAGGAAGTTTGTACAGGAGGGTGCACAAGGTTTTCTTGCAGCTGCAGAGATTGAAGCTCTATGCACTATAACCAGGCTCGGGATGTTCAGGGAAGGCCAAAGCAGAGTTTGTTTCTCTGTTCTCACTGCCTTGAGCCTTTCCTCAGACTGCTGTGACTTTGGACACACACACACACACAAGAAATCAGCAGGCAGCTCCACATGCAGCCCAGACTGCACCTTCCAGCCCCAGGCCCAGCTAGAGGACACCCACTTTGTTCACAGGGCACGGGCTCTGCAAAGGGGATGCAGAGGAAGGGAACCATAAGGTCTCTTCGTTCACTTTCACAATTTACATCCAACCTATTCCATCACTTAAGGTTTGTCTCAAACACCTATTGCATGAGCTCCTTTAGTGGACACACTTCTTTCAGCTAACATAGCTAGTAGTTCAACATAGATAAATTTCTTAACCCACTCCAGTCTAATTTCCCTCTGCTCGGAAGCTCTCACGTGGGTAGCTGCTCATGTTAGTTCCACCAAATCATCCACCTTGAGAGCAAGACTATTTCCAGCAGGTCTGGCTTCCACGTGAAATTAAGGCAAGAACAGCATGAGTTCAATATTGGCCAGGAAACAGAAAAGAAACACATGAAGCTCCAAAGAAGTTTCATTCAACAAATGAGCAAGAAGAGTTTGAAGAGGAAGGAAAGAACATGTCTCCTTTGAAGCCTCCTTCAAGCAAGGTCCCCTTTTGTATCATGCTGCCTCAGCCATTCTTACCATGGAGCAATTGAAGTGGCAGTCCCGGGCAACGTGCAGAGCTGCTTGTGACACAGATATTAGAGATTAGATACTGCAGAGCTTGGGAACTGCTGGATGTGGTCTGATCTGCATTGTAAAGAGTGGTTAAAGTGGAGATGAAGGTTTAAACAGACTCACAAATACCAGGACTTACACTAGGGTACATCTCAAATTAAAAGCTGCTCTCTCCCCCCTTTCTTCTCACTGTAGCTCCTGGGACTTTCCTTCTCTGCATCATGTTTGGTGACTTTTTGCTTATTTTTCTGCAGTCGGGAGAGATGCCACGAACCTGGAGCTGGGCCCTTCCACCCATTAATCAAAAGCTACAAGTGCTCTGCAGGGAGACAAAACCTCTGTGTGTTTTCTCTGATATTTCTGGAGCAAGGCATAGAGGGCAGGGGGGGCTGGGCCAAGGACCCCTAGTTAGATTAACATTTTATTCAGAGACCTATTAATCAAAGTCAGAAGTGGCGTGAAGCGGCACCAGGGGAGAAAAATGGCTGGACAACCGAGGGCCTTTCAAAAAAGAAAAAACCCTCTCAGCTTGTCCTGATTTACTGCAACTCACTCATGGTGCTAGATGGGAGAGGGGGGATTTGCAGCCTCTATCCAAACATGCCTGGACCATTCAGGTAAATTCTGGCTTTTTTCACATTAAGCAAACAACCCTGTGTCCTTCCTCCAGTACAAGTCAAAAAGGTCCCTATCTTTCTTTCTCAAGAGCATTACAAGCTTTCATGCACGCTAATACTTTTTAATTATTATTTTTGGAAGACAGCATGATTAGACTCCTTTTTCTTACTGGGAGACAGGCTCAGTTAATGGAAAGGGATCTAGCCAACCTTCTGCTCGATTCTGGAAGGGCCAGCTTTGCCCCACAGAAGCAGGGAATATCCCAAGACAGGAGCTGGGCACGTACACAGTGGGACACAAGGCCAAGTTTGTCCCTCCAGCACATCAGGACCTTGGGGCCTTGCACCAACACAAACCTGCTACAGGCCAAAGCACAGCAGCACAGGTGGCAGGAGCCTGAACACACACAAATGTACTAAGCACAGTGCAAAAAGCAGTATCTTGTTTTAAAGCAAAAGTGCCTGAGAAGTCACATCCACTGTCCAGTCCACCTGCTCAGCTGCAGGAGCACAGCTCACTCCAGCACAAGTCTGGGCAAAATCCCTGCCCTCTGCTCCACACACTGTTTGGAGTGCAGTATCTCAAGAACCTCGGAAACCTCACAGAAAGGAACCAGCCCTCTCAGCCATTAAGAATGTTATTCTGCAAGGGTCTGACCAATGGTGTCAAATAAAAAAGCAGCACCCAGAGGAAAACCTTGTACTTCCCCCATCCCTCTCTGACAGAGAGCCAAGGCTGTTGGAAGAAAGGGGACAGGGACAGTGCTATATCCAGCCATGCCCAGCAGCTCCTAGGAAGTTTTAGGCAGGGAAAACAGCTCTAGTGCAAGGAAGGAGACTCAGCAAGTTCTCAGAGGACAACGAGGGAGGCTGCCCATGGGCACCTATCCTCAGACACAGCCTCCATGTCCTCCTGGAAGAACCAAGTTGTTCCCAGCAGCACTTGGCTGCCTTTCTTCCATGGCAAGGTCCTGGCAGCTGCTAACAGCATGAAGCCTTGGAGGACTCAACCCCAGCTCTCTTTCCCAGGCTCCCGCCCCTTCCAATCCTGGAATCCAAATATATGGAAGAAGAACTAGCTTTTTCCTGTAGAGATGTGGGACACAAGGCAAGGAGAAACTTGTGGAATGCACAGCCCAGTAGATCTAGTTTCCCAGAAAGACTAGCCTAGCCCAATCAGGCAGGTAATTAATTGTGGCAGCTCAGGGCTGGGAAGGGATCACTTCCTGCACTGGAGCCCCTGTCCCGGCCACAGAGGGCTGGCAAACCACAGGGGCAAAGGTCTTCTGCAGCCACACACAAGCACTTGGCTGGCCTCGTGCCCGAGGCCTGCGGGAGGAACACAAGAGAGGCTGTGCTGATTGCTAGAGCCACAGCAGAGGCTTGGGGCTACCAGGGGAGAACGCCATGACCACAAAAGAGCTAGAAAAACAGAGTCATGCCAGGCGTAGGTGGAGGAGCTTTACCTCCCCGGGCAGGCATGCACTCTGCCCTCCTCCTCCGGACACCACAAGTGCCTTTCCATCAAAGCCTCCAGAAAAGGTGGCTGAGGAGAGGCATGAAGCCCTCAGGTGCTCTGGGCAACACACTGGGGACCTGAAGGCACCATCACAGCAGAGAAACACACTTACTCTAGGTCCACACAGACCTACCAGAGCAGGACTTGCCTTTCCTTACACACTGTAAGAGAGAGCCTGAGTGAAAAGGGCCTGGAGACCTTTCCAACCACTAACCATTTATCCAGACCCCGGGATACATATAATGCCCAAGACCACAGTCAGTGATGCTTCTTCCCAATGCAGCAGCTTCCAGCTGCATCACACAGTCAAGATATTCCCTTCTCCCCTTGTCATTACTGTGACATCAAGGAAAGGAACATTTCAGAAGACACAGCAGTATTTTATGAGACTTCTGTGAGATGGCAGCAGCCATCCAGCTAAGTGCATGACTGGGTACAAGCGCTGACCCCTAAGGTCCTGCTGTGAGCTTGTGACACCAACTGTTGCAGTGACCCTCTTCTGCAATATGCAAACCATGAAGAACACAAGGAAGGGCCCACTTACACAGCCACCTTGGAATACACATCCTTCCCCTCTGCAAAAATGGGTGAGACATGGAGCTGCTCAATCCCAGCTCGGCTGCTCACATACTCTGTGAGGGAGAGCAAATCTCACAGACTTCCCTGCTTTGGTTTCCCCCTCTCTGCTTACAGTCCTGCCTCAAGGCCCTTTGTGATCAACTAAGAAATATCAGAGAAACCAAGTATTTTTCATTTTACTGAGAATGGCCCTCACACCTCAAGCTCATCACAGTGTAGGTAAAAGATAAATACTACCTGCAACTACTTAGTGTGTCGCTGTTCCAAGTTACCTTTTGGACAAATCCTCTATGCTGGGTTAGGATGGGATAAAAAGCAACAAGAAGATCTTATAGTTTTGCTTGGGGAAGCCTTTGCATAGCAAAAATCAGGGCAAGACAGAACCGCAGTGAATTTCTGTGATTCTTTGGCCTGCTGCTCAAGATAAGTATCAGTCTTAAATATTTGAGGGAAATATTAGCTCTAAACAAAGTAGAGTAAGGTCCAAACTGAGTTGTTTGCAAAGAATAAGGAAGGAAGAGAGAAGAAACACAGGCCAGGAGGCACCAGCCAAGCCAAGGAAAACACTTTGGGAATGCCATGCCACTTAGTGCAGCCAAATGCTTTTCAAAGGCAGAGAAAATTTGTCAGAAGCAACTGCAGAGCCAAGCTGCAAGGAGCAGTTACAGCCCTGCCACTGCTTTGAACACACAGATCTACCCTGTCTCTGCCCAGCGCTCTTCACTCACCAATCTCAAAGCGTTTGCAGATGTTCAAGCTTAGCACACTTCCGAGATTACTCCGAGTTGTCACAAAAGTTAAAACAGATTTAGGCTTATTCCTTTGGCTCAGGGTCCCAGCAAAAGCCACTCTGCTGTGGATGTTGCAGGGTGACTCGTGGTCAAGGCCCACAAGTACCCCAGCTTCTCTCCCCTTTGCAGGCTCATGTAAAGTCCTTCCAATATATTTCGTGCTATACTTTATGTACAGTTTGGCATACACGGACAGCATTTGGGAGGGTGCAGCAGCTCCAGCAGAAGGGTCTCCCCTTCCTGCCGCAGCAGACAGAAGGAGGGCTGGATCAGCATTATCACCAAGGTGAACTGGCATCAAGAGCAGCAAGGAAACCCTCACTTCCCTCTCCCCAGCCTGTAACAAGATCCTCCCTCTGCTGTTTTTGCCACTGGTTTTCCACCTGTAGGAATCACTGAAATACAACTAGATATACAGTAGGTATACAGTAGGTAGCAACAGCTTCAGCACTTGTAAATATTCAGTAATCAGCCCAGATCAAGCTGCTTATTGCCAGAAAACTAATCAGACTTGGCCCTTTTTTCTGCTCACCTCTGGTAGTTTGCCCAATAAGCCTGTCTGCTCAGGCTTCATCGTAAGGGCTGGCTGCCATCAGTTTGCTTTGAGCATTACTAATGCTGAGTGCTGGGCTGTCCCATTGTGTTTTTGCTACCTGGGCAAGCGAGGGAGCCTTTTCCAAGTAACTCCTAGCAGCAAGACGGCAGCAAATGGAAAGATGTTTTACTCCATCCTCCACTTCTGCTCTCTCCCCATGCAACTCAGTGGAAGACCCTGCAGGGGACAGGGACCCTCTTTGCTGTACAAAACACAAAGCTGGCAGGAACCATTCACTAAAATATCTTATCAGAAAGATCACAGCTTGTCAAGAGGAAAGAACAGTTGGTATAAATGTATCTGTTTTTTAAAACAGAGGACTGAAACTCTGAAGTTTAGATAACTGTTTCTCATTTCCATTCCATATCTAAATCCCAATTTAAGATGCCAATAGCCTTTTGGTTAAGAATTGAAGCACACTGCTGGCAAGAAAGAGGACAAGCCTGGAGATGAACATGCTCGTTGTCCCACTGAAACGCTTCGTGTGCCCTAGGTTAGAGCTGAATCACTTCCAAGATAGACTTCCCTCCCATCTGAGAATTTCTCACCCCACATGGATTTCACAACTTCTCATCCCAGGAATGCAGAGTGCCTAGCACATGGGTCCCACACACACCTACAGATAAATGCCAGGCAAGGTGTGAAAGTTGAAAACCGCCAGACAAGAGGGGATTAAACTACATGTTAGTTTTCTCATATAAGGCCTGATTAACCACAGAAACAAATGCATGGGATGTACCATCCCACTCCCTCTCATTTTGGGGCTACCCTGATGCTTTTGGAAGCACTTGCCTAAATGTACATAGCGAGGGTTACACTGGCAAGACGTGTGACGCGGTGTCCTTGCCCTGCAGCCATGGCCCACTGTGTTGATCTCATCTAAATATAAGGTTCAGCTTGACATTTTGCACGCAGAGCTTAGCACGTTTCTCCTACGCACTCCAAGGACTCACCAAGGAACCTATCAAAATGGAGCAGGGCTAGGATTTCACTCCCTGCTTCCACTGCTCCAAGTTACACTTGTTTTTAGCAGCTGCATCCCCACATCAGTGTTGCTAGCACCTCCAGGACAAGAATCAGACTACCAGTTTATTACAACACACAGCAACTTACCCAGAGCATGGCTAGCACAGCTTCTCCCTGTGCATGAAACACCACCACGTAGCGCTAACCATGCTCCGCAGGGAGCCATCTATTAGCTTCGAACTTCTGTCAAGATACATTTGACAGCACAGCCTCCTCTCCTCCCTCCCCTTCTGCCACTCTGTATCCTTCCCTACCACGCGATCACACTGCATCAGGAACCAGCAAGGGGTAGTTGTGAAAAACTGCAGCATTTCAGGGAACCACAGGGGTATTTGCAGTGATGAGCAAGCACAGTCACTACTAGCACTTGCAGGAAGTTTCTCTTTGTTTAGGGGTAGGAAGCCCAGAAATTAATGCTGCTTCTTGCACTCTTATGAGTCTCAGGCACAGAGCAAAGGAAGCAAAGGGATAATTAAAATGTCATCCTTGACAGATGGTGGGAGATGGCATGAGAGGAAGGGAACAAGCACACCAGCCTCCTGCTTTCAAAGCCTTCTGCACTACATTGTCAGATTAATTAGTTTGATGGTTTTGGTGCAGTCGGGTCAGCAAAGAACCAAGCACAGAGGAGGAACAAGTTCTATGTGTGGCTTCAGGAAGGCTCACGGCACCTGAGAGGGCAGACAAGAGCAGGTACCAACAGAACAGCTGAGGATGAGGCAAGACAGACAATTGCAGGGTTGGTCTGAAGCAAACAGGCAGCCCAGAGTGGAAGCTTCAGGCTGGACCTCCAGGGAGGCCCTACGGGACCAAAGAGCCTCGCAGCTGCACAGGGAGGCTGCTTCCCTCCACCTCGCTTTGTGGGTTTTAATAAAGACGATCTCACTGCAACAGTTGGGGATTATGGAAATTCAATCCAATGCCCGAGTCCTGATGCCTGTC
Organism: Crypturellus tataupa; assembly: GCA_034781795.1. NCBI lineage: Eukaryota > Metazoa > Chordata > Aves > Tinamiformes > Tinamidae > Crypturellus > Crypturellus tataupa. Next base: position 935,898 of record JAWLRI010000869.1, on the reverse strand, counting down.
ACTTTGTCTGCGGTCCCCAAGGAATGCAATGATTTCCTACTTTATCTCCCTTCTCTCTCTCCTTGCAGGAATCCAGACAGCTGATCAAATATGAAGATTTGCCAGAGGAGGAAAAAAAAAAAAAAAAAAAAAAAGTACAAAATGGTCAAGGGAAGAGCCTTCACTCTGCTGGCAGGTTCATTCAAAGGGATCACAACATGCTGCATAAGGGGACCTTTGTCTCTGGAATAAAAATCTCCATTTCAGCTCTCCTTTAGCCATGATCAATAGAAGGAAATTAAAGTCTCATCCTGGAAGGGGAGAAGAGAAAAAAAAAAAAAAAAAAAAAAAAAGAGAGAGAGAGAGAGTCAGCTTGCTAAAATGGTGTTGAAAGATGAGGTAATGGAGATTCAGAGCTAGTGTGTCAGCCGCACCATCTCCCGGTCACCTCGGGAACTACAAAGGCAAAAGCCCCAGGTGGGAAATGCTCCCGGACTCCAGGCACAGCTAATCCCAGAGAACCAAGTGAGGGGCTGCAGTTCATAAGGTGACACAGCGCTGAGCTGCGCTTCTACCCCCAAACCAGCTCCTCATGGTCCTGCCTGAGGCTGGGGCAGATACCCAATATTGCCCCATTCAGCCTTCATAGTTTCCTGTCCTAGGAATGCACAAGACCAACTTCAACAGCTTTGGACACGTCTGCATCCATGTCCTACCTAACCCAGGGTATCCTCAGGACACCCCCTGGCTGCAAAGGGGCCATAGGGCTGGTTCCAAGAGGCAGAACTTTCCCTGCAGCCACCCAGAGATACCACAATAGTTATGGACGAGTCTCCTCCACCCAGCAGAAGGCAGGTATCAGCTCTCCAAAACCCACCAGACTAAACACCCCACAGAAAGCTAGCAGCATTTTGACCACAGCCATAGTAAAACACTCCCCCACAGTCCTCCCTCTCAGCTCTGGTCTGGTGTTTTAGGGTGCCAGCAGTGCCGAGGGGCAGCTGCCTTCATCCTCTCCCAGGCCCACATCTCAGCCTGGCTTTGCCAGTAAGAGTAAAAACAAGAACCTCAACTAGTCTGTGATTCTGTGAGATAAAAGAGTATTTGCTGCCCTCTTCCGAGCAAAGCCAGGTAAGTGCATTATGCACTTGAAGAAGCCTCAACTTTCAAATAAAAAGTGGAAAAAAAAAAAAAAAAAAAACAAAAAAAAAAAAAAAAAAAAAAAAAAAAAAAAAAAAAAAAAAAAAAAAAACACAGACCCACATTTCTAAAATATTTCTATTCTTCCTATGTATCCCAGGGCAGACAAGATGTCTCATGATGGGGAATCAGCACTCTGCTTCTCTTGGCATGCTCTCTGGGATGCTCTGTATACTTCAATCTTGAAAATAAAACAGGAGTTTGAAGATGACCGGGAAGTCTCACATCAATGACCACAAAAAAAGCACCTTTAGCAATTTTTAAGCAACTCGACAAATCCCAAAGTAGGTGCCACAAGAGCACCCACTGAATGTTCCCACCTGCAAGAGTCACTTGCAGCTGTGCAAGAGCTACCATACAGATATCTGAAGGACAGAGCTCTTGACGAAGGGAGGACAAGAGCACCTTCCCAGTGGCACTGTTGGCCATTTGGTCCTTTGTTCAGCTGGTGCTGACCTGCTTTTAAACTCCTCAGAGCTGGAGCTCTGGGTCTCAAAGTGGGTTTAGTTTCTCAGAGTTTTTCACCCCAGAGACAGGATCTGCGTGGAAGCCCCCCATAGCCCTCCAGCAAGGCTTGCAGGCCTGACATCCATGGGTTGGGCTGGTCTTGATACCAAAAGAGGATTTATGAAGAAGCACAATAGCTTGCATTTGTCTTTGCCATATTTCCCAAGCTCTGAACACTCCTATTTCCCCTTTGAGATCACTGAGCACTCTTGGACTGTGTCTCCCCTCACAGGGACAGCAGGTTCTCAGCTGGCCAGTGGGGCGGGAAGACATCTGCGACACATGCCTTGGAGCCAGGAGCAGCCAAGACACACAGTCCCAAGATCTATGGATTAGACACGCTGCCATGGCACACAAATCACTCCGCACTCACTGCAATTCATTATCACAGTGCTATGGCTGGTTACCCTCCTCACAGGTGCACGAGATACTAAAAAAAGCTTGTAACCTTCTGCACGTCAAGCCCTGGTGATGGACAGTCAGGCCCCCTTCCGCCTTCCCAGGGAAGGGAAACCCAAGGCAGCAGTTGCTCGTGGGCACACGGAGCCACAGAGGTTTTCCAGCAATGCTGGCAGGCAGCGGGGCAGTCACCGCACTGGCATCCCGCCGGCTGCTGGGCTGGCTTCTCCAGCCAGCTAAAGTCCATGAACTGCCTGATCTGCTGGCCCCAGTTAATTCACTTCAGCTGAAAATCCATGAGCAAAACTGGGGCACTTCACAGAGATATTGAGAAGACAAGGGACCGGGTTAATCTGTGTTGGGTTTTGCTTCTAGCTGCAATGACTTGAGTGAGTTTTTCTGTCTTAAAAGCAGCTCTGTCCACACAGAGGACCTTGTGAGCACACGGAGTGCCTTAAGGGCGCAGCCTGAGCAAAAACAATTCCCTCAGCTCATCAGTTTGCCAAACAGACCCTTACACTAACAGCAGCTCCCCAGACTAGCAGCATTTGGGATGGGGTCTCAAACCCATGGGACCATCAACAAACATGATTTTCAGACCTCCTTCACAAACCAACCAACAACCACATGCAGGGAGAAGTGACACAGCAGCACTTGCAGCCTCTGCCCACACAGCAACACAACCACCAGATAAGAAGTAGGATGCTCAGTTGGCACTTTAGATGATCAAACCTTTGCAGCAAAACCAGGGGAAAACACCAGGGTCTCTCAGCACCTGGGACACCTTCCCACAGCCACCATGATGCTCACAGCACGGTCACCACGCTGCAGCCTCACCTTCATGAGCTGCTTAGTGCTTCACAACACAACAAACATGCAACAGGAACACCTCCCCCTAAATTTTATTTGCCCCTGGACAGGTTGGAGGGAAATGGGTTACACTTTCTCAAGGAGAAAAAAAAAAAAAAAACAAGTCACCCAAATAGCAACCTTCCCCCACCACACACAAAGCAGCACCTTTCCTCAGAACAAGCCACCCCACCACAAGAGCAGCCCTCTTGTCCCCCATTTCCTGAGGACAAGCAGGCTCAGTGCCACACAAACACCAAGCCAGCCCCAGGGACACAAAATAGGGGAAAATTAACAACCACAGGTGGTACAGCTGCCACCATCACTCACCCTTTACCTCAGGTGCAGCTCCTTCCTCCTCACACCATCCCCAGCCAGGCTAAAATGGCCTCCCCAAGCAGACCTGTTCATCAGGACCTGCTCATCCACTTTAAATGGTCTCCAGCTGGACTAAACAGCCTCCTCAGGTGTAGCCACTCAGGGCTATCAGGTCCTGCTCCCCACAGGAGGGTGCAGGAGCTGTGGGGGTGCAGCTATTACGTAGTCTCTCTGCCCCCATTACAGCCTCTGTGTGCGCCCAACGACACAAAATGGCAGCAGGGGGGGAAGGGCACTTTGCCAGGGCACCCTGGCTGGCAGGTGAGCGCCAGGCGAGGGGTGTTTTGGTGCTGAGCTCTGCTTTTATCCAACCGAAAGGTTTTGGAGGGCTCGTGCTAACAATCAGGTAGTGCTGGCTGGGCGGCGAGGTGCTGGGGACCGCGGCCATGTGAAGCCCTCGCTCGCGCCCGGGTAATGCAGGAAACTACCCCAGTTCCTGACATGGAGGAGATAGAGGAGGCCCCACATTGGGGGACCACGGCCAATACCGAGGTGTGAGGCTGCTGTGTGCGCGGGCACTAGCTCTTTGCCACATCTGTTGGGCTCCTTGGAGCAAAGCGAGGGTGTGCACGAGATGTTTAGGCTGAGGGGAAGAAATTACATCATCGCTCATCATTATTTTATTTCATTTTTGCTTTGTTCCAGAATTAGTTAAGGGACGTAGTAACTGGTGGGAGACATGGCTGGTCGCAGCTCGAGGCTGTGACTGAGCTCAGATCTCTGCTGTGCTCCGTGTTTCACAACCAGGGTTGGAGAGAGCCCTTGGTCTAGGCAATTCCTGGCTCCTGGACAAGGTTAAACGTTGAGAAAGATGGGATTGGTTCCTTGGGAATGCAGTGAGTGTCTGATCCGGTCTGAGTCCTGTTCTGGATGGCAGTAACGACCAGACGCTGCATTTGATGGTCCCCTTCGAGCATCACAAACCGCATGGCTTGGGCACAGCAAGGGGGTCCTGGCTCCTGCACATACCAGGAGCAGAGCACTGAAAGCTCCTGTGATGTTAATCACTGTCGTTGGGGTTTCTGGAAGATGCCCAGGTATCCGCATGCTGGTCTGGGCGTGGGGTGGTGCCACGGCCTTCAGCAGTCATTCTCCGAAATCTCTTCAGGTAGACGATGATGAAGATGACCAAGACAGCCTGCAATAAAATGAGGAGGAAGAGAATGAGCTGCGAGAGGAGAGCCAGGCTGCAGTACCAATACTGGCATGTGGAGATGATCTCGTCTTCAGTCAGATAGGCGATGATCCGGTCCTGCAGGTGAGCCGGGGAGGTGCATTTCACATCCCTGTACAGGGTCCGGTTCTGCTGCCACTGGAGCCAGGAGCGCAAGTAGAGGATGTCACAGTTGCATTCCCAAGGGTTTCCTTGCAGGTGGACTGCTTGGAGGCTCTTCAGGTTATCAAAGAGCCCTTTGGGAATAGACGTGAGCATGTTGTAACCAAGATGGATAACTTCAGCTGATGGGCGGAAGGCGGCTGGCAGATTTGTTATGGTTAGGCCTTTCGATGTGCAGTCAATAATGTTCTTGGCACACTTGCACGGCACAGGACACGCTGGTATCAAGTGTGGGAGAAAGCCCAAGAGGGACAAGAAGAGAATCCCACTGTTCATTTTCATTTGTGATCACTCAAAATAGTGCAACTGGGTGAGATGAAGAGACACCACACGCTCTGTGACTGACCAGCAAAGCCCCAGGGTTTTGTGTGTTTAAAGCTGAGTGAACCTGGTGTCCTCAATAGGACAGGTGAGAGCTCTGAAAAGAAGAGAGTAAAAAGAGATCATGTGTGAAATTCTGGTCTCTTATTACAGTAGAGGGAATATTCCTGTTCTTCTGGCCCTGGTTTTGGGTGAGGGAATATGAACAGACATTTGCTGAGAAGCTTGACTGCTCCCATCAAATTTATTTTCACTAGTTATCCAAAGCATGCAGGAGCTGGATTGCTCTACTAAGAGTTTAGGATATCTAAGAAAATTCCGGTCAGGGAGTCAAAAATTAGCGTGCAGAACTGTTTCTGCCTTATCATAGCACCCCATTATCTCTGTAAGCAAAGCTTTGCTCACAGAAACTGCAAGAGGAGATTCAAAAATTAATTTACTATTACAAGTAAAAACTTGCAGAACTCTGCAGTTCTGAATAGAAGCGACAAACAGTCATTGGTCAATAGAGACAGTACAGAGCACTGAAGGCTGCTCCGGAGCAGCCACCTGCCACCAGAGGCAGGTGGACAGTGGAGTTTTCCACTCAAGACATTGCTCCAGCAGATGAATTTTCTTTCTGGAGCTGTGACCACACTGTGAGACATGTGTCAATGGGCTGTCATTGTATGGCAATCTCTTATCCCATTGCTGAACAGGGCAGCTGCTACACCCTCTTTAGGAGCATACACCTATGTGGACCTGGTACAAGACAATGGTTTTCTTTGCAATCCATCAACCCAATGTGGAAAAGACAACAAAGTATTTCTGCTGACTTACCAAGGCAGGTCAGTCTTTTGTTTTCTTGCTGGCTTCACAAGAGCCAGCGCAGGAGCGTCTGCAGCTGCAAAGCGGAGCTCCCAGATCCCCGGCCCCCCGCAGCTGTCTTGGCAAGATAAGGGAGCAGCTCATCCGAGGCCACCTCCCACACGGGGCCTTCCTGCACGGCTGCTGCGTGTCACCGGAAGCGGAGGCTTCATCAAGCAACTCTTCCAAGAAATGGGAGTTTGCAAGAATATGGTTGCTCAAAAAGAGATGCTAATGGCATCGATGACTGAGGGGCCGATTCTGGGTCCTTGTGCTGTGGCTAACGAGTGGCCCAGCACTGCAAGCTATTCAAGTATGCTGTTGCTAAAGGTAGCAACATATACAGTCCAAATGTTTCCTTAGCACTCTTTGAAGACAAAACATGTATGCCTGCAAGTTCTTGGTAGGATAGAACAAGTACAGCTATTAGCCTGTGCCTGGTTAACAGTTGACTAACACCTGTACATAGACCCTGGGAGTAATTCTCTTGTGACTCTAGGTACCCTGTGTTTCCTCCAGCCTTTTGGAAGAAAACAGTTAAGTTTCTTGCATTGAGCCCCTTTGGGCTCACAATAAGCACCTGGTATGTGCCAAATCTGCCTCACTACCACTACCGCATGCAAAGAACCTGCTCAGAAATGCCAGCCCAGGCTGCTCCCAATTCTTGCTGTTTGGTCTCTCTTAGTTATTGCCTTTCCTGTGCAATTTAGCAAGTAGGGTGCATTTCCCCTTCCTTCTGGAGAGAATCGGGCCATTGCAACACGGGGGCTGCAGGCTGGATCCAGCAGCTTTCCTGCAGAGCCATGGAGTTTGGGACCCCAGTATAGCTCAGCGCCAGCTACTAACAGCTCTGGGTAATGCTTCATATTAGTTTCCTAAATATGTGTCTTTTATGCATTTTTTGCAAAGACCCTAAAATAATTTTAATAAGCAGTAAGCCCAAGAAACACACTTTGCCTGTAGACTTTTATCCCTGAATCACACTAAGACAAGAAGTAGAGGAGCCAAGGTGGGACGATTCAGTTTGCAAGAGGAAGTACTTCATTTTTTCTTTGCCAGAATCACTTCCTCTGCATGACAACCCTAATTCCACACTGTTTTTGACTTTCTCTTTTAAAGACAAGATTCACTATGTATGAGCAGAGCCAGGGAACACATCTGGTACACAGATCCAAATGGCCTGGACCAGGAGATAGAGGAGGACACCATTTCCAATAAGAACATAATTGAGTGTCAACTGCAAAGTAATTACTTAAAATATGCTTTAATCTGGTTTGTACTACACTTGTTGACCACTGTGGCTTTTGGTTTCCCATCTCCTTGAGACTATTTTCAGTAGCATATTGAGCCTAATACCTCACAGTATGCTGACCCTGAGGCTTCCCTTGAAGCAGTGACACAAACCTGCTCTTCAAAAGCAGTGAAAGATCTGCAATCCCACTGGTTTCAGTAGTCAAGACAGGGAGAAAGTTCTCCTAGGGACTTGCATCCTCTCTTGCTTGTTTCATGGACAAAATAAAACTCATAGCATTCTAGTGTCTAAACGAAAATAAACCTGGTTGGATCCACAGGAAGGATGACAGACTGATTCAGCTGGCTGCTGCTGAGGCAGATAGTGCTCCCAGGGACAGCTCTTTTAATAGCCAAGTGAGTTGGCAGCTCTGCCCAAGTGCAGCTTGCAGTTACCAGGAAAGACTGGCCACATCCCTTACACAGAAATTGCAGCACAGAAATACTTTAGCAGCAAAGTCCACGGTTAAAAATATACAGAAGTTGTATAGTTAGAATCCCACCTTCTCAAGGCCATCACATCTTCATACATATTTTTTTCTGCCTTGGGCCTCACTCTGCGCACTAGCCCTGCTCTTCTAGAATTTTGCCTCTAGAATTACTGTAAAGCAGTTGCTCCATCAGGCCCAACTCTGCATAACCGAGGAGATGGCTCAGACCAGAAGTGATGGATGCTTGGGATGCGTTGTTGTTAAGAGAGTTTAGAAACAAACCACCCAGCTTTTCTTGCATTACTTTCTATTTACTAATTGCTTGAGCACACCAGGGACAAGTTTGCTCACCAGTGTCTATGTCTCTTGCCACCTCTTCTAGGTGAAGCTTAATGATAGAAGACTCTTAGGACCATCTTGTCCAGCCTCTGACATAACTGCAGGCCAGAAATCTCCCACGGGGAGTCCTGCCCAGAGCCTACTGCAATGACACTAGTGAAAAGGATAAACAGAGCCCATTGTCTCTGCTCCTGACCAGTAATGCATCACCAATTGCACTCAAAGGGACTGAAAAAATCAAACAGGATTGGGTGGGTTTTTTTGAATGTATTTATTTCACTGATCAATTCAGGTAGTAAACATTAATAATAATAATAACGATAATCATTTAATAAAATGGATATGTTTAAAAGGTTTCATTTTTCTTTGTTCACAATGACAAAATGTTCAAACAGAAATTTACAAAAAAATATATATTATAATAATCCAACAGACAGCCGGGAAACAAAGAGCCTAGGAATGGAGCAGAGGGATGAGGAAGTTGCATGGCAGGAGCAGGCCAGCATTACAGCAGAGCTGGGGTGGTGAGGAGGGAGCAGGGCACATTGCACAGCACGAGGAGGGGGACACCCTCCTTCCCTGGAGGGGCATGCGGGGAGGCAGCAGGGGGGACTGCACGGGCAGGACCAGCACAGCAGCACACAGTGGCTTCGTGCCCTGGCTCCCTCCCCAGGCCTGCACGGCGTCTGAGATGTGCTGGCCATCCCCAGCTCGAACGCCGAGAGCTCTGCCCAGGGAGCAGGATGCAGCTCCCGCAGTGACTCACTTCGCAGGGCAAAGGAGTGGGAAAGCGCCCTTGGGCGCAGGGTTTGTGTATGAGGCTGTGGAGGGTTGTGTGAGGGGAGTGTTAAATTACCGTTCTGTCCGCACTCTTCTGCTTCTACGGCTGCCAGAGCCAAGTGGCCAACCTGAATTCATTTGGGAGTTCCTCCTCCACTTATGGCGCAGTTGAGTTCAACAGCACAGAGCACTTCTCTTTTAATAATGCATGCTGCCCGCCCGAGCCAAAGGCTGCATCTCTGGTGCCCTTGCAGAACTCAGTCTCTAACCCTTTCCCTGCAGCCCCCAGCTCTGATGCTCTGAGAAAGGAACCTTCTAATGTGGGGACACAAGCACCAGCAGTATCACACCCCTCTGCAGAAGCTGGTTCTCTAATGCCTCGTTGGTTGTATTTTTCTCTGAGTGCAACTTGAACTGTCTTTGCCAGTGGATAGCTGAAGACTTCAGCTCTCTGGAGAGAGTGGAACTGCAAGTACCAACTTGACTTAGGAACCATATGCCCTGGGCTGATGGAGATTTCCTCACCCAGTGGAAGCAGTTAACTACTCAGCAAAACTCTTGCCTGCCCACGACCCTTGCGTTCTCACCAGCACATAGCCCAGGGTGAAGGCTTGTTCTCTCCTATGTCAATGCTAAAGACTAAAAGTCTCCATCCTTTAGGCCTGAATCTGTTTGAAAGAGGAATATCTCTAACTGGACAGGGCTTGTTTGCAGCAGAACATCCTCCTCACAGACAAGCCTAATGTAAGAAAAGATACTGCAAGGTGTTTCCAATTATGCTAGCATGAATAAAGCTGAGAAGTCAGCAACAAACCTCCTCCAGAAAGCCTGGAAGAAGCTCTCACCTCAGGCTACTCTGTTCCTCAGATAGGCAAACCGCAGAAAGAAAGGCTGTATCTCCTCCTGAAGCATCTGTCCCTGGCACTGCCACTGCCACTTACTTGCCTGACACAGGGGAGAAAGAAAGAAAAAATGTTGCTAGGCAGAAGAGTAGCCCCTGCCCTGCTGAGCTTGTTCCCAATGCCCCTGCTCCACTTCTCACCTCTCTGAGGCAGCAAAAGGTCACTTTGAAGAGGTTTGCCTTGGACACCGTTCTTGCCCAGCTTTCCCATTTCTGTCGCTTTGTCCTTCCGTGCTGCATCAGGGTATCTCCTGCCCATACGACCCGTGTTCTGGTCAAGCAGAGGCTCTGTACAGTGAATAACTGGAACCAGCCAACCTACTCACCTCCTGAGCTAGCTCTGATCAGGACACTTACAGCCTCATGGGGAGAAAGCAGGGTGGTACTCAACCCAGACAAACGTAGCACCTAACTAAAGAATTTAGCACCTGGCTATTCCCAACCAGAGAGATCTGGGGAGAGCCAGAGATGGGCAGGAACAACACGCACACAGGCGGACAGAGGGATGAGGCTGGAACCAGAGGAGCAGGAAGTCCCCATCCAGGGTGCTGCTGGAGGGAAGAGCCAAGCGTCTCTCCCTCCAGGAGCCCTGGGCTTCCTGCGAGCACGGCAGTGTTTTGAGCGAGGCCAGACACATTGTGCTCCCGGGCTCTGCCCGGGCTGCACTAGAAGTTAAAAATACTGCAGGACACAAGAGTGGGACAGAAGCTGCTGCCCAAGGGGCACTCTTATCGCCACCCAGCAGATCCACCAGCCTTCCCAGCACTGAGACAGGAAGAGCTGGGGACCAGGGAGGGGGGATAAGGGCTGCGTCCCAGGGAAAGGGCAGGGGAGGCAGTACCGAGTCTGCTGGGCTGTGCTGGCCCTGCAGTGCCCTCTGTGCACCTGCTGCTGCTCCACAGCAGCTCCCTGCAGCCCCACGGCTGCTTCTTGTACCCACATGGCAGCCCGCTGGGACAGGTGACTCGCAGAGCTCAAATACTAACACCCCAAAACTGCCTCTTGCTCCAGGAGAACTGCGGAGCCAGCAATGCTCTTGTGGGACTGCAACCTTGGGGGCAGAGTACAGCTGTGAACTTGGGGTTGGCTTTCAACTCTGGGCTTTCTGTTCTTCCAAAGCAGGCACGGCTGAGCACCCTGGCTGCCATGGTACTTTCCCAAGCAAACACTGGAGAGAAGTGCAGGGGGAAGGCCAGAGCCATGGGGTACTGGCAGCAGCCGCTGCAGGGCCGTGGTGTTTCTATGAGGTGCTGCCAAGAGGCCCCAGACTGCGACCTGGGAGCAGAGTGCGGCCAGCAGGCTGCAAAGGGGCCTGCTCCCATCTCCTCCTCGCAGCCCGTTTGCAGCAGCTCCTCTCCGCAGACAGACCCTACAGAAGGGCCTTCTTCTAACTGACCTTGAGAGACTCTGTCCCCTGCCACTCAGTGCAAAGATCCTGGAGTTTGTTGATAGGAAAAACAAAACTAAACAAAGAAAAAAAACAATAGGCAGGGAACCACACAACTATCGTGACTCCTGAGCAGGTCAGTGCACAGAGATACCCCAGGCCCTGCTCTCTGCACGCTGAGAAGTCGGGGCAGCGCGGGGTGAACTCGCAGGAGGGAACATCTGCCTCGACGATGCCTGTGCTGGCCTGGATGAAGGGAGGGAGAGAGGGGCACAGCACCTCAGCTGGGAGTAAACAGTTACGTGCATTGACACAGATAATCTTCAATTTCGTACACCAGAGAAACCAGGACTTTAAATACCAGAGCATTCCCAAACAAGAAATTAGTACATGGGAAAGGGAGATCTTTCTCTTTTGTTTTTCAGGATGCCTTAGATATTTCCCAGGCTATTTTCTTTATAAAAACAAAACAAAACAAAAGAATAATAATTAAAAAAAAAAGAAATATACATCAGTAAACTGTTAAGTGAACAGCCTCCTCCACAATCTGGCTGACTGCAAAGCCAGCATTGCTGCTAATAAATTAGAGGGTGCGGGTGCAGCTCTTGCCCACAAGTCTGTACACGACAGGGAACCTCTTTTTAAACGTCCACAGCTCAAGTCAGGCTTCAGATGGACACCCGGTGATTCCCTTTGCCCTCCGGACACCTGCCTTTCACTGATCCTGCATCTGCTGCTGCATCTTCTGCAGCATTTCTTGCATCCGCCGCAACTGCATGAGACAGAGAAGAGACAGTCAAAGGGGAGATCTGCTGTGGCAGGAGGCCACTGATTGGCAGAGGGGTAGCGATCTCGTGAGAAGGGTTTCAGGCTCCCTCTTGCCCATGTAAATGCCCACCCTTCCCACATCACTGTGCCAAGTGACCCAGAACCAGAGCAGGCAGATGAGAAGCTGCTGACAGGCCTGGCAGGACAGTGGGCAGCCCTTGCTTGGCTGGGTAAAGCTGCAGGAGCAGCTGCCAGGACATCCATCCCCATCCTGGCCACTTCCCACCACAGTGGTTGCCAGGACAGAGGACACTTGCCCTGCACAGTGCTGATCAGATACTTCAAGGGGCCCTGAGGTAACAGTGTAATTCTTTAGGGGACACAAAGGCATCTCTCAGAGAGGCTCTAGTGACCAGGGAGGAACAGGGTTGAGACCCCACTGGCAGAGCACCCAGTGCCCATATCCCACCCCCACATCAGCAACCAGCAACGATGAGAGATGAGTGGGAAGCCCCAGGACAGCCTCTGCAGGGCAATCCAGGAGAAACTCCTCAGGCTCCAGCCCTAACACCAGCAAGGCAGGAAAGGGTCTCACCTCCTCATCCTTCATTTTGATCAGCTTCTCCGTCTCAGTGTCAGGTGTCGGGAGAGGCAGGATAGGAATAGGGCTTTCTATCCTGTTGTCCTGCGTCAGCTTGCTGGGGAGATGGAGAGGGCAGAAATGCAGTCAGTTGTGGTGCAGGCTGCCTGGCTGGGGAGCCCAGCAGCAGCCAGTGACCGACCTGCCAGCAACGTGGCCAAACACGCGTGGCCAGGCACAGGGGCACTGGGATGCAGACTAAGACCACAGTCAATATAGGTTTTCAAAACAGAAGCCTGTGGGTAGCTGGCATCGGCAAAACCCTAAAACGGGTGTTCAGACCACTGAAGGCAAAAATGGACAGAAAAAGGCTGGTACTTCTGACCACCTTACTGGCAGGCTTAACAGAGACATTGGTGGCCAATTCCTGTGGTCTCCTTTTGCCCACCTTGGTGAATGCATATGCCTTCTATTGCACTTCCTGCACATGCACACAGCATCAGCCTGTACTGTCGGCATTTCTATGGCTCTGCCATGGCCATTTTTTTTCAGAAAAATAACACCAGAGAAGCATTTAAATCCCTGAAAATCTGACAGCAAAAGTCTGGTTGCTATGCCACATGCTCTAGGTGACCCTGCATGTGCAGAGGGGTTGGGCTAGATGACCTCTGAAGGTCCCTTAAGCATTCTATGATTCTATAGACGTGGGAGATGTGAGACAACGTGCATAGCCTGCAGTATTTCCCCAAGGGCTGGCTGTGCAAGGCACAGGGGAGATTCTGTGATACTGCCTCCCCAAAGCCTACCAGCTGCTTGCGGTGAGATGGGATGACAGAGGCCAGGGGCAGGGAGGCCTGGGCCAGAATCGGGAATTTAAGTTGCCACTTGCTGGCTTTCACCACTTGGAGTCACCATTGGCTCATTACTGAGGCACTTCCAGCCCTGCAGCGTGGGATCTCCTCCCAGGAAAACCTCTCCAAGGATGAACCTTTATCCCAGTGCTAAAGTGGCCACGCTCTGTTTCTTCGAGATTCACCAGCAGCGAATTAGCGAAAGCATGAGAAATGGTATCAAACTTTAAAAATGCTTTAAAGCATTTCCTTAGTGGAGCAATTGCTTCTTTGTTGTTTTCTTTTTATAGACACGTATCCTACCCAGATAGTGACTGTGACGCTTCTCAAAGATGTCAAGCGTTTCACACAGTTATTTTGGGACTCCACATTGTCACTGCTGAAAAGGACAGACTCATCTGTTTTGCAGAAGTACTGAGGTATGTTCTGCCTGAACTGAGCCTGCCAGCATGCGCATTTACACACACACACGCAGGCCTGTTCCTCACTGAGTGCTGCCCTCTCTGCTCTGCAACGTGGCAGCACAGTTACCAGCCAGTTCAGGCAGAAAGTGAAGGGGACAGTTTACAACAGACGGGCCAAGATCTGCTTAAATCTAAATTTTGTCACTAATGTTTCCGTTGGAGAAGAAGGATAAAAGGAGGTGGTTTACACATGTTCTCTCCTATTTTCTGATCATTATGATTAAAACTACAAACAATCAAATGCAACAGTAAGACAAGCCAGAGAAATCTTTAGAGTTAAGACTCAGTAAGTGTTAACTGCTTGGGCTCTGTTGTCTGAGCATCCGCAGCATCCCGAGGGTGATGCTGTCATTCAAGCAGAGCTGTAGCTGCTGAGAGGACGACAGATGCTTTCCTCTTTCAGCAAGGCACACAGCTACCACCCATCAGAGAGATGGCTGATTCCCTGGTCCATTAAACTGGTTTCCTAGCATGCAGTGCTAGGAAAAACTCCTCAGACAAACTTTTTATCTTCAGGCTTATTTCCTAAGGCCTCTGTGCACGATTCTCAGAAAGGAGGGTCCAGAGAGAGCAAGACACCCCTGCCATCCCTGGGCAAAGCAGCAGGGACCCACCTGGTCATTTGCTGGATGCACTGAGCTCGGTAGTTCTCATAGTGGACATCACAAGTGACATCCTTCAAGTCATGCATGTGTGTCCGGATCAGCATGTTTCTCAGCTTCACAAAGTCGCAGTGCGCCTGGTTTTCCACTGAGGAAGCAACAACAGGAAAGCGCCCGGATTTCGTACCTCACCAGCCCTCCCCGGGAGCCTGCAGCCCCTGATCACTTCCCAGCACCCAGCCCAGACTGAAACACCTTCCACTTCCCCTCCATCCACCCACACCTCCCTCCCAGTGCCCAGGGCTCTCCTCTCCCTCCTGGCCCCAGTGCAGCCCTTGCTGATGCTCCACGAGAGACTGCACTTGTCAACCTTGAGGCAGGCTGTGGAGGTCACTGTGTTCCCAGGACTTTTTCTGAGTAAGAGGATTAATTAAGCACATATAGAAGAGGCCTGAGTGAGAAGGCTGCTCACAGGTATCTGGGATATAGCTATTATAACCACAGTGACTGCAGCAAGTGTTAGAGATAAGCCACACATCTCCTCAGGATTTAAGAGTGACTGAAAGGTGCCTGATGGGAGTGCAGTTTTCCCTGTGAGCTGGTATCATCCCCAAAGGAGCAAAGCCTTGGGCAGGCAGCACTGTGGAGAGCTGGAACTGCTGCTGCCAGCCCTGGCAGCCAGGCCCTGGCTACACTGCAGGGCTCTCCAGGCAGCTGCGTGGGTGCCGCAGGGCTGGGCTGCTTTCTGCAGGACAGTCAGCCCCAGGGAGGCTCCAGCCCCACAGGCCTCCTTGTGGCTGCTCCCCTCTCATCTCTGTGGGCCGGGGCAGTTGGGCTGTGTCAGGCCCAGGAGCTCGGTGCCGAATGTCAGCACCTTGGGCCAGCCGGAGCAGCTGGGCAGCCCGAGCTGCGTGCATGAGAGCACAGCAGGCGTTGGGGGCCTTAAAGCAATGCACCAGCAGCCCAGCATGGCTGGGAGTCAGCAACAGCAGCAAAAGCCATTTGAGGGTCATTCTGCCCATGGGCTTTAAGAAATGGCTCCATTTAGGCAGGCAGAAAGGTAGAGACAAACACACAGTGCCTGAGCACGGCCTCCACCCTGCCCCTGGGACTCACTGCTGCTTGCAGGGAACTTCACAGCCTCAGCGCTGGTGGCAGCTCCAGCCTCACAGCAGTAGCACCAGAGTCAGGCTGTGGCAAACCCAGCTTAATGCAGAGCTCAAAGCCGATGTCTTAGTACCACGCGCACAAACCCCTGTCACCCCCTCCCCAGGGGTGTGTTGCCACGACACACTGTATTGTGAGCCACTGCCGCAGCAGCAGCAGAGGAGGAGGGAGCGTGAGAGGTTTTAGAGCTGGGGGCAGCCACTTCTCCCCAGAAACCAAACTGGCAGTGCCCTTAACAAGAGGCCATACCCCAGCGCCTTAAAGCCCAGAGCTTCCTCCATTCAGACGGGAGCTCCTCTTCTCCACCCTGTTGTGGTCTCAGAGGGAGGACAATTGCTGCGTGCTCTCGTCACATGTCAGCAACAGGCCTCCCGATCAGACCTGCATCTGAACCCTGCCATGCGCTCGGGACCGCGGAGCGGGGCCGTGCTGAGGGGGCAGAGGCTGCGCTCTCCCCGCAGCCCTGTTGCCCGTCCCACCTCCATCCTCCCGACTGCCAGGCTGCCGCTCGCTCCCAGGCACCGCGCTCACCTTCCACAATGCCCCAGGGGTAGAGCCGTCCCCGCACTCTCTGGCCTTTCGCCTCCACCACGGTGTTACTGCCAATGACAGCAAAGGGAGCGCTCTCCTGGAACGCAGACACAGGCCGTATGTTATAACATATATAACAGGCAGAGGAAGGCGCGGGTGAGAAACACGCAAGGATACCAGCACCCCAGCTCAGGACACCATAATATGCACGCAGAGAAAAGTCTGTAGGCACCAGGGTCTGCAGACAACCTCACTACCAGCCCAACCTTCTGAGCTATCCTCAAGGAAACTGTCTCTCTGCAGGTCTCCTCTTTTTTGATAGGAAACTCTACAGAGAAGTTAGGTCAGAGGCTGGATACAAAAAAAAAAAAAAAAAAGTGGGACAGGGCAGGTCAAGAGCTTGTGTAGTCAGGGAGGTTCAGGCCAAGCACCTCACTGATTAGGAGGGAGCCAAAGCTCATCTCCAGCAGGAGAGATGAGGCCATGCTGCACACATGCTGCTTGCAAGCCAGGCTGGTTCTGCTGGCAAAGGGTCTGATCTAGGCTGCTGGTGCCTCCAGCTAAGGAAACACTGACACTGCCTGGTGGGACACCAAAAGTCCTGTGTCTTTATGTGACATGTGATTTCATGACACCAGCATGGATATCAGCCCCCTTCTCCAGCTTGTCTTTCATGAGAGCCAATGTACACTGTCCCCTGGGTATCAGCTGCATAGGCCTTTGGCAACCGCAGTGAACATCTACAGCAGCTCTGGCTCCATCCAGGCTGGACAACGTGGACTCTCACGAGTCAGAGATCCAGCACGCTGCTGAGACACTTCCTTACCTTCAGCTCTCTGTCTTGTTGCTTGAATTCCTCATCTTCATCAGAGTCACACTCCGGAAACTGGTACACTTTAATGCCAAATTTGTCAATCTCTTCCCGGATCTGTGTCCATATAAAGCAACAAGAAGAGGTAACATTGGACAGTACAGAGAAGTTGGGTTTATTCCCTGTTTGCTGTCATGGTTTTGCTATAGCCTACAGATGGGGAAGGGATTCAATACTTCCTACAGAGTTGGCCTCTCTAGATAGTGCTTCCTTTTCCACAGGTGTCTCAGAGCACATTAAAATGAGACTTGCAGGTACTACTCTGCTCCCCCTGCTCTGCATGTCTCTGCTGCCACATCAGGACATTTCCCCATAGAGAAAGACCATCTCACCCTCTCTTTTAGTTTCCGGATCTCAGAGGGAATCAGGCAGTCAGCTTTGGCAATCAGGGGCACGATGTTGACCTTCTCATGCAGAGCCTTCATGAACTCGACATCCACTGGCCTCAGTCTGCAGCAGGGACGAGGGGTTAGCAGGAACACCCTGGGCAGCTCCCCCTCCAGCCCTTCCCACCTCACCCCCAGGCCTAGCAAGAAGGGCCGGGGACAGCCTTGTCACAAGAGCTTGGGGGGGCCTCCACTAGGGCATCTTCAGGAGCTGTCTCAGATCTGAGCTGCTGAGACACCTCACAGACCCGGGTCAGGTATTCACTCTTTCTCAGGCCAAACATTGCAGCCTGTGCTGCAGGCAGCCCCATGGCCAGCACGCCCAGCCCCTGGGGCTGCTCCCAGCCATGCTGGGGCACAAACCTGTGTGCAAGGCCTGGCATAGGCTGAAGGTAGCTTAAAACCCCCTTCCCTCCCCACCAGTCAGATAGGAAGACACAAGTCTCAGTGCTTTTTTTTTTTCTCTTGATTTCCAAAACAGACTGGGGGGCTGAGGGAGACCAATCCTTCCTGGTCACGAAGGCAGCGGCTGTCTCAGCCGCGAAGGGGAGGGACATTGTGTGATGCAGCTGGCCACTCTTTACCCGTGCCAAGAACCCTGCCAATATGGGGCTGCTACGGGGCAATCTTGAGGCACGAACCCCCTCCCCCAGGTCGGAGTCACAGTCAGCCCCGGCCCTGCAGTGGGAGCTCTCACCCATGCCCGAAAGGCGAGATGAAGTAGAGGCAACAGTGCACGCGGTTGTCCTGGATGTTTTTCCGGTTCAGGCCGCTCTCATCTCGGAAATACTGTTCGAACTGCTGGTCGATGTAGTCAGTGATGGGCTTCCAGCTGGGGATGGCAATTCAGACCAAATCCAAACCACGTGTTTAACAGAACAGCGTTCCCAAGGGACTACTGCAGCTCCTTCCCGCTGCCAGACCCCTCCCTGCGATGCACCCACAGAAAACAGACATGGCCAGGGACAAGAAGGAAGGAGAGAGGCCTGCTCACCACTCGGTGTTGTTAACAGCATCTCCAAAGCCTGGTGTGTCCACTATGGTCAGCTTCAGCTTGACACCCTTCTCCTCAATGTCTACTGTGTGCTTGACGATCTCCACTGTCTGGTTGATTCTCTCTTTAAACAGGAACACGTGAATTAAGGCCTGGCAGTAGCAATCACCACTCACACCAGTGACCATCTCAGTTCTAGCACAGCCTAGAGCTGTGGCAACAGAACACATTTGCCCCACCTTGTCCCACACTTACCCTCTGCGTTGAGGAGCTTTCTGTCTTTGTAGAGATCTGTCAGGAACAGGCTATTCACGAGGGTGGATTTGCCCAGACCCGACTCTCCTGATTGATAGAGCACAGAAGGAAGGAGGAAAAAGCAAGCAACATGACCCACTAATTAAGATACAAAAGAAACTCTGAGCAATCCAGAGCTACAGTGAGAGAGATGAGCTGTCAGGAGCTGTTTATGGGTGTTACATTTTTCCAGCAGTGGGAGGACTTTTGCTGCAAGATATCTCAATCCCTGGACAAATGTGATCCCCCAGCTCCTCCACCTCCTCTCTCCCTTCCCTTTATTGCAGTCCCCGGCTGACCTTGCCTGCACAGCCCGGAGCAGCCATTCTGCTGGAGCAGCAGCTACGCACAGTGCTGGAGAGGGCTATGGGCGGGCAAGGAGGGCCCACTCACTCCTCTGGGGTAAGTGTGTGACTATGATACAAGTTGGGGACTAAAGCAAGGTATAAGCAGACAGGGAAAGGATTCAGCTGCTAAGACAGCATCTATGGGAAGCAGGAAGAGTTGGTCCCCTCTATCACTCTCCGGCCAGCCATCTCCATCCCTGCTGTGGAGTGTTTAAGGTGTCTGGGCACATATCACAGTTAATATGAGGACAAACTGAGGGGGCAGGGTTAAGCATGAAGGGTGAAACCCCAGCTCCATTGAATCACAGCCAGGGGACAGTAATGTCACGGGTACTATGGTTTTGCTCCCGGAACTGGTAGCCTCCTGCCCAGGGGAAGGATTTGGAAACAGTCAGGCCAGGATAGCTCCTGGCATCAGCTTAGGGCTCACTCAGCTGCTAATTCCTCCAGCCATCTTCCTGGTTTCAATGGGCTCTTGAAAAATCAGGTGTTTTGCTACTGCTGCACTACTGCTGGCTGTGCTGGGCTTTGGAAAACTGCGTGTCCTCCAAGCTCAAGCCCAACAGCTACTGGGGCAGCTGTGTGCACAGGAACGGCCGGGCCCCTCACCTGCAACCATGAGGGTGAAGTCGAAACCCTTCTTCACGGATTTGCGGTGCACCTGGTTCGGGAGAGTGGCAAAGCCCACGTACTGCTTCTCATGGTCCTGCAGGGCAGAGGTGGAGAGCAGCAGGTCAGGGCACGCCACCACTCACGCTGCTGTCTCCCCAATTTGCTCCAGCGACCCCCTCCCAGCTCAGCTCAGTTCCTGCGCTCGCAGCACTGGACTGCGCAGCTCCACAGGAGCACCCTTGGACCCTGGCAAACACTGCCCTTCTCACATACTTTCCAAGTTAGACCCAAGAGGAAGCAGCCATTCACAAATGGCTCAGCTAGGGACATCAGAGGCTCCGCATTTCAGAATCACTTAAAATAAGCCCCTGGGATTCACAGCACAGGCAAATCCATGGAGCCAAGCGTTTCTCAAAAGCAGCCCCAGCTCCCAGCCGGGCCACAAATACTCTCAAGCAGATCTGCTGCCCTGTGGCTCCAGCACAGGCTCTCCAGACACGGCAGAGAAGACACCTATCCCCCACCAGTCAGTTTAATCAGCTCCTTTCCAAAGCTGGTCAGCTGCCCCGGCGGGTGCTGCAGGATGGCACAACGGAGGGGATCAGCGTTACTGCGAGCGCGTTTTGCTCATTTCTCCCTGTGCTCAGCTCCCCTGCACTGCGGAGCGGCACCTCCTTGGGGACAACCTGCTCCTGAAGGGCTCAGTGCAGTGACAAGACCTGCGAGGACTCCGCGCCTGGCAGAGCCGTCAGCAGCAGCCCCGGCATGTGAAACCACTCGCTGACCAAACTCCTGCGGGGCCAGCAGGGTATCCCTTGTGTCAGCAGCCTGGCTGCTTCCCGAGCAGCAGCTTCTCAAGGCCAGCACAGCTGAGATAAGGAAATGGTTCTGCTAGATTTAAGGGGCCCTTAGGATACAGTGAGTCGAGTCCTTCCTGGGCACCCGACCCGGGTGTCCAACCCGTGCCTCGGGCAGCCTCCCATCAGCAACCCCTCTGTAAGGTTCCTGGGGCTCCCCATGTCTTTTAAGTCCTTAAATAAACCCATTCTGTTCAACCCCCTGTGAGCCTTGAGCATCTCTCCATCAGCATCAGACCTTCTCTTGCCCACCTTAGGGTCACACTCAGCCTTCCCCGTTTGTTTCTGACACTAAAAAGCTTTGGTTCAGGAGTAGCAGAAAGACCTGCACTGATCTCTACCAACTTCTGGAAAAGCACCAGTTACCTGCTCTCCCCAGGGACTCTACCTGTGGAACAGTGCTAATAACACACTAATAAAACCATTGCTGGGGCTCATTTGGGGCTTTTTTCTCATTTGTTTGTTTTTTAGGCTAGATACTAAGGCTGACAAATGAGACACTGCGGAGCTCATCTCTGGTGTAACTTGGCTCTCGTGAGCCAAGCGCAACTGGCCAAACCTGATCTCTTGTTTCTGTTCAGGCCAATCCAGAAAGCTGGATTTACTGCAACTCCGGTGGCTTCCTCCCAGCCCAGTGAGATCAGGACATGTCATTTTATAGGTGTAAATTCTGGCTGGGGCAGGTTCCTGCCCTTTATCCGCAGCTGGTGGCCACTTTCCTTGCAGGAAGGACAAGAGGGCTGAGTACAGGGCCAAGTGCTGAGCTCCCCTCCTGCTCAAAGCTCTGTCATTCACCCTCTTGCTCAGGACCCTCATGGAGGGGCGGGAGGCAGGTGCCTCCCTGGCTTGTCAAAAGGACGCTAGTCTTCCTTCCCCCTAACCGTGCAGGTGACAGGCTAGGAGCAGACCTGGGTCGCTGGTGGCATCGCAGCTCCCTGTTCCTGACCCTTGTGAGGCAGCTCCCACCAAGCTGCCTGTCCCGGACAGCCGGCGCTGTCAACGCTCCCTGCCCTGGCCGGCGGCAGCTGCCAGTGAGGGGCCTGGCGAGCGGAGCCCGGGCGCGCGGCCGCTCTTCCCCGCGCAGCCTCTCCGTGCGCGGGGACAAGGCCACGGGCTGGGCCGGGGGAGGCAGCCAGCGCCCGGTGCCCTGTGACCCACCAGAGCCCCCATGGCAAGCCGGCCCCGCATGGCTCTCCCACAGCAGACTCCCCATCAAGGGCAGCAGCACCCCAGCTTCTCCGGGGCACCTTGGCAGCCAAAAACGCTTCCCAAGGCCGTGCCAAAGCGCTGACGGGTCCAGGCCCTGTTCCCAACTGGCTGTGGACGCTGGGGACCTGGGCTGCGCAGAGGAGAAGCCCTCACAGGCACAGGGGGCTCCCCGGCTGCTGTGACAGCTCCATCCCTCCTGCTTTCCTGGTTCCCTCCCCACCGCTCCTCCTTCACATGCTGTCCAGACTGATCCAGGCCTGCTGCCATTTTACCATTTATCCGGGAAACGAGGCCCTGCTGAGTGCATTCAGAAGGGCCAAAATTATATACTGTGGGGCTACGGAAAACCGAGGAGGGACCTCTACCCCAGGTCTGCAGCAAACGAAGAAATGACGGTGCTTTTGCTGGGATGCTCGTGCCCTGACCCAAACCTAAGGCCCCAATGTTTCCTGTATCCACTGCCCTTCCTCCAAACACACAAACAGCAGGATGCCCTTCGCCCGCCAGCTGCAGCCATTTGCTGGGTTGCAGCATCCCCTAATTGCTCAGCGCTCTCTAATTGCGGCAGGCACCAGCACACCGGGCAGCCCCTCGCCGGCCGCCCTTCCTCCAGCCGGGCCCTCTGGCCCCGCGAGGCCGCCACATCCGCGGCTGCAGCGCAGCCCTGGGATAGGCAGCCCCTCTGCTTTCATTTCTTCATTTCCAGAGAGCCCCACGGGTTCCCGACACAAACAGCCTCGGGGCATCTCCCCATGTCCAGCTGCCCCTCACGCCCAGGGCTGAGATGGGAAGAGCAGCAAAACCACCCGCCCCCCGGCATTTGCTGCAGCAGGAAGAAAACGGGCCAGGAAAACACAGCCTTAACCCGCTAATACAGAGCAGACGGCGTCCGGGTGCGCACGCAGCACAAGCTCGGGCCCTGAGCCCCCCAGGAACGCACACACAGCCCAGGGAATCACCGCACGGAACAGCGGCCCGGAACGTCCCGCAGACCCCGGGCGCCCGAGCCGCGCTGTGCACTGCCCCCGGCCCCTCCTGCCCCTGCCCTCGCCCCCTTACCGGCCTCCTTCCGCCCTCCTGCTCCTCGGAGGTCCCGTCCTGCGTCTGCTCGGGCACCATCCTCCCCCCTCCTGTCCCCGCTGCTCCCCAGCTCGCGCTGAGCTATAAATACACGCGGTACCTTCAGCTTGCCCGGGTGGCTTCGCTGTGCCTGCGTCCGCGGAGAAAGCAGCTTCTCCACTAACCGCTCCTGAATAATGATCGAATCCATAACCGCGGCCGGCGGGACGGGCAGCCGCCGCGGGCCGAGAGAAAAAATAAACCGCAGCCCATGTGTCCCCTCCCAGGCGCGGCTGAACCCGCGGCAGCCCCCCCGCCTACGCGCGCACAGGCACGCGGGGCCGCGGCGGGCGAGCGGCCCCAGCAGCTGCCCCAGCCTCCTGCCTCCCTCCGCGGGGAGCCCGGCCCCGGGCAGTGCTGAAGCCACCGCCGCGAGCGGGCGCCCGGCTCCGCGCCCGGCCGCTCTCGGGCCTGCTCGGATGGGGATTTCTCAGGCGGCCAAGAGGGAGGTGAGCGGTGAGGAGGCCCGTGCTGGGCACCGGGCACTGCTCCCGCCTGCGCGCCCCAAGGAGTGAGGGGTCCCAAAAGCTGCATCCAAACCTAAGCACGGACTGTAATCCCGGCAGAGGCGGGTCCGCGTGCCCGGGGGCAGCTCCGTCTCTGCTGCCCAGCACAGGCTCTTTCAGAGCCTCTGCTTGGACAAGGCCACTCATATTCTGGACCTTACAGTAATTCTGTGGTAAAAGCCTTCCTGATTTTGACAGAATAAAGATAAAGAAGCATTTGTGTATTTACCAAGTGCTAGCACCCCTCCCAGCAAGAGCTTGGCATAGCAATCATTTAAATTTCACATTTGGGATGCTTATAAGGCCTGTTTTCCAGCTTTTCTATGCAGCCATAGAAACTGAAAACTAATTCATATGAAACAAAGAAAAGCTGATAATCTTGTATAATCATGCAATTCTAGAAGCTAGGGGTTTAGTATCTGGGCACATGGAATAAAGTTATAAGATGTCAACATCAGCGGTGTGAGAGGAACCTGCATCTGGGCACGCGGCTGCCAAGTACATTCCTGCCGGCGAGCAGGGGAGGACACGGATTCCTGCTGCGCTCCTGCCCCTCTCCCAGCCTCATCTCCTGCTGCAGCTGTAAGAGCCACAGGTCTCTCGGAGCAGCTCAGGAGACCATCCAACCACTAACCAGAAGCTGATGGAAGGTGAACCCAGAAGTTGTAGGTTCCTAGTGACTGATAAAAACAAGCATGAGAGCAGGGAAATACACCCAGAGCAGGAAAACTCTGTCCATACAGCAGCTGTCATGTCACAGGCACAAAGCCCATTTCCAGACCACTCTGCTCTGCCAGCATCATCTTGAAATGACACCCATTGGGTTTTGCTCCCATTCATCTCTGGTCTTAGGAGCCAAGCAGGTCTAGACGATGCCCTCCCGGCACAGCAGGGACTCACCACTCCTCAGAACACGGCATCATTCAAGGGATTATCACTGCATACTCACAAGCAAACAGACGGCACCAGCAATTTGCCCATCCCAGTCACTGGGCTGCAAACCACAGCCGTGGGGCACTGCCCAGGCCCACGCAGTGACACACGCAGTGACACACGCAGGCGGAGGAAGGTCTGCGCGACTTCCTCCCCCTTGTACAGCTGCCCTTCCCCTGGTTTGCAGCGCTGCTCCGTTCCTCAGGGGGATGACAACCCTTAGAGCATCCCCCTAACCCAGTGGTGGGTCAGGACATAGTTGTGATGCTGCTTTTTATTCCTAGATTCACAAGGAGAATCACTCCTAGATTGGGGCCTGCAGTTTGTACCAACCCAGGAGCAATGAAGGTCCAGTGCTGTCCGTACTGGGCCACAAGGCAATAGCTTTGGGCATGCAGGAGATGCATCAAAACATATCTGAGATAACACAGAGGTTTCACCAACCCTTCCATGCCAAAAACCACAATAGCTGCCTACCCTCCACAAACTTTCGCAGCTTGGTAAACCCTTGTCAGAGGCCACAGGCCACATGGCCACAAACCACAAGCATCTGCCTGGGCAGGGGAGATGTGCTGTGCCCACATGAGCCCACTGCAACAAATCAGAGCATTTTTCTGAGCTGGGATCACTGACGAAGTCAACAACGATTCGGTTGCAGCAAAACCACAGTGTTGTTCATGGCCCAGGAGCTGTGCTGACTGCGCAGACAGGAACAAGGAGCTACTGTCTCTTGAGCGCCCTGGGCTCGCGCACATCATAGACGGTCTCAGGATGGGCAGCCAAGAAACCACATCTGGGAATGCGGAGAGCAGCTTAGGGAAAGAAACTGAGAAGGACGGGCCATGACTACACAACTCCTTGCACTGCATGGCCACGGAAACAGCTTAAGCGGAGCAGCAACTGGGCACTGACTTCAGACTCCTCTGCCCTCCTCGGGCTCCTCTCAGGGCAAGGAGCTACACAAGTTTCTCTTGGCTTTCTTTCTTGCCAGACACCAATGATGGGCCAAGGGGAGGACGTGTTTGTGCTGCTCAGCTGTGCTGTATGCCACGCGCTGAGCGGTTGGCCCAGGTAGGTCCATGTGTCAGCTTCCCAAAGGCAGCCAAATCAAACCTTATTTTGCCTCTGTCCCTTCCAATTACTCCACCCTTTCCATACAGGAGCTGAAAATGCCCATTTTGTTCCTCCAACAAGACATCTAATGTACAACATCTTAACTGAGGAAAAGTAGCCCAGAGGACAGCTCGAATGCTGTCCCTCTGCTCTGCTGCTGGGAACAGCAGTGAGGAACAGGAGCTAAGGCGAGGACGGAGCTGCAGCCGCGTCAGCATGCGGGGAATCGGGGTCCTGCCGGCTCAGGAGAGGCGCAGCAGCCTCCGGAAGGTCAGCACAGTCATGTCATGACAGCATTTATGTTTTTTCCTCTGAAGCAGACAAAGCTATTTTCAGAATTCCCCACAGAAGGGAAATTCAATTCCTGCCTGCTCTCTACCAAGATGTGAAGGGCAGCTTAGAGAAGCTGCTTGTTCAAGTCGAGCAGAAGCAGCATCAAGCAGTAAACGCCGCCCTGGGCAGGAGACCTGTCCTCAGCCAGGAGCAGTGAGACTGAGGGAGCGGCAGGACGTTCCCTGCAGGCCAGCAGCTCACAGCCTCCGCCGCCCAGGTCCTCCTTCCCCTCTCCCATAGCACAGACTCTCACTGCTAACTTTGGGCAGGAAAATCTCCAGGATATCACAAGGTCTGGACACTCGCTGGTACGTCCCCAGGAGAGCAGCACACTCACCCTGAAGTTCCTGCTGATTGGATCTGAGAGAAAACCCCTCGCTGATCTAAACCCTGATGATTTAACCTCGAACGTGTGAGCAAGGCTCATAAGCCAGACGGTTTCTCCCAGTGGTTACTGGAAGCATCAAAGCCCTGACGTTATCCAGGCTTCACCCTGCGATGCTCAGCAAAAGGCAGGAAACCAGACCACGATTGCAGAGATTGCACAGCAGGGATTACGTGCTGTACATACAGTGCTCTGAGCCCAATTAAGTCAGCAATCAAATCTGCTGTCTTCTTTACTTACTCACAGGTCAATATTTAATTTCTACTCAAGGATCACAGTTGTTTTGGCCCCAGAACCTCATCAAACTGCATTTTAAAATTCTGCCTGCACCCACTCGAAGTACTTCACCCTCCCCAAGAGGCTCCATGTGAGTCACCAGGTGTCTCCACTTCCAGCTCAGAGCAAGGACCAAAGGTCACAAATTGCCTCCCACTTGTTCAAATGTGCAGATCCCTTTGCAGCACGTGCCCAGGTCCCGTCCCACCCTGCTCCACAGTTCATCACTTAGGGTAATTTGTAAAACATAACAAATAGAGCAGATATAGTGCTGGCTGGAACTTTTCCACAAAAGCAGTTGTTCTTTTCTCATCAGCAGCACAGGAAAAGCCGCTTCCAGAGAGAGCTTCCCCGGTGCGGTACCGCCACACTCCACGTGAGGGAGAAGCCAGCCCGCGGATGAGCGGGTGCCGGGGCTGGGAGCTCCGGGAATGTCTCTGCCTGACCAGGAAGCCCTGGGAATGGCTCCTGGCTCCAGCAGGCACAGCCAGAAACCGGGGTGCAGCCCAACCCCGGGCTGATGCCTCAGCCTCACGCAGGTCACAGGAAACAGCCTCTCTGCCACTGCGTTCACCCCCAGCAAAGGACAGAGGTTTCCAAAGGCAGGAAGGAACCCAGGCTGCACGCGAGGCTGCAGCAGTCTCACCATGGCTCATCTGTCCCTCTGCGCCTTCCATCAGCCCTGCAGCACAAAGCAGGATTAAGTAGATTCCTTCCATCTAATCTCAAATTTATAGCCAGAATAAACAGAGGCAGGGCACAGCTGAGCCAGCACTGGAAAGCCAGGAGTAGGCACATTTGGGAGAAAAACAGATACACATTGTCCCATGGCATGGAATTTGGCTCGGCTGGGAAAGAGAGGGTGGAAAAATAACGGTAATTTATCCTCGGAGGTGAAAGGGACACTGCTGCTACAGTTTTCACATTCTCCCTCCAAATGAAAAAAGCATCAGCAGTTCTGGAACCTTTTGATGCATATGAGCATACAGGAACCCACAGAAGGTCCACCTTAAAATTTCAGGTAGTGGTCCCAGTCCTGCGATCCTTACTCACAGAGTAGCCCATTCACACAGAGACGACTGCTCACATGAGTAAGGGATGCAGGATCAGGCCTGTCTACCAAAGAGGCTGAGTCCTGACCCAGAGAGGACACCTTGGCCTCTGGCCATTGCAAGAGGCTCATGCCTGCCTGCAGGACGCGCTGAGGGCATCACTGGGGGTGACAGTCGAGGCTGTAGTACCCCACGGCACCCCACGTTGCTCAAACAGGGCTGCAAAGGGCTCTGGTTCGTGCCCATCTCGCAGATACTTCCAGCTCTGCAAGGAGGTCTTTCTAACCATGCTGTCCTCCCAGCAGGACTGAAAACAGTGTTTGCAGAACGTGAGCCAACCGTCTTGGGAAAGTTCCCAGCTCCTGTCTGGGGCTCCCAGCTACAATTAACATAACTTTAGGAGTAGCTGATGCCCACAAGAGAGAACACGCCGCTCTTAGCTCACTGCATCATTAATTCCATTAGCAAAGGGGGAAAAGGCAGTGATTTAAAGCAACCTTCAGTCCTGGGAGAGGACCAGCGGGCGACGTTCCGCTCTCCCCGCACAGCTCTGCCGCTCCCCAGTGCCTGGGCAGACGCGGCCGCGCTGTGGGGCTGCTCCAGCTCCTCACACCGCTGCACTGCCTGCCCTCCCCAGGGCCCCCAGCCCTTGCAGTCACCCCAGCCTCACTGCCCACCTGGATCTGCCTCAGCTGGCCCAGCATCAGGAGCAGCAGCCCCCCGTGCACACAGGGAATTAGGTTCCCTCTCCATTTCCTGCTTCCTCCAAGGGTTTCACTGCCCGGCAGCTCCCTGGCAGCCCTGCACGAGTCAGCAGCAGCAGCCAGAGGGGAATTCTGCTCCCCTCCGCACTGCTCTCCTCCCGGCACCAACAGCAGGGATCTGCAGCAGCCCTTTCAACAGTCTGAGTGTTTTGTGGCAGAAGCATTTGTCCTTTCCAGCCTGGCAAACACCAGTTTCCCTCCCACACCTGCCACTCTGCCACTTCCTTTATGAGAGACACAGAAAATGAGTGCGATGTTGTTGGCAATTAGCAGCAATAAACTAATCAGCAGAAA
The DNA here is from genome assembly GCA_034781795.1 of Crypturellus tataupa. Lineage (NCBI taxonomy): Eukaryota > Metazoa > Chordata > Aves > Tinamiformes > Tinamidae > Crypturellus > Crypturellus tataupa. The sequence continues at coordinate 907,647 of JAWLRI010000869.1, read as the reverse complement.
AAAGCAATCAGCTGCAGTGGGGCTAGAGCACACCTCAATTTATGAGCAGCGGTTCTAGCTGTTCCTTTCAGGTAGGGCCTACAAAAAGCAGCCCTGTTACCAGCAGTGGTGTGAAATGCCCTCATGAAAGGGTTGAAACACCTCTCCTGGAGGAAAAAAATGTAAGAAACAGAGCGGCCACAAGGAAATCAGCGCAGAGCTGCCTCTCTGTGCTACCAGGGCAGGGAAGGAGCCCAGAAGTATCTGCAGAGACCCCAGCTGTGCAAACAGGACATCCACCCTCCTCCTCTGTCACCAAGAAGCAGCCTTCTGGGGAGCAAAGCTGGTCCCAAGAGCCCTGACCCTTGTCACCCCACCCATCCCCAGGACCCACGGAGATGCTCAAGACACCATTTCCACCTGACAGAGGGTTCATCTTGCAGGGATTTACTGCTCCTCCACAGACTCCCGTCCCTGCAGACCTACCCCCTTTTCTGTTCTTCCTTTAACATCTGTGGCTACGTGGCCACCCAGCATTTACGCTGCTCCACGTAGGCTGCCAGAGCGACCGCCGAGGCTGCGGCTGGGGAAGATTCTTCAGAGTAATCAAAAAGGGAAGCAGAAGATGCTCTGTGAGGCTCTTCTCTCTCCTCCTCCCCCATCTGCTTGCCCCAGCAAGTGCTGCTCCTGGCTACATCTCTGCTCGCGTCGCCACCTCACCATGCCCTGCAGCATCTCTGGTGATTTGCATTTTGTTAAATGCTGCGACCACGGGAGAAAACTTCAAGTCACTGAAAATATAACTCAAATCATGCTGTCTGTCAAAGGGAATTTAAGCAAAGTTTCTTTCAAGCTTAAGAGCAACAGCACTCAGCAGTCTCTGACTGCTTCCTCTTACAAGAGCTACTGACCACTAAGGAAGAGTAAAAACTGGTAGTCTGAGTTCACAGCAGAACAGGGGGAAGGGACCCTCTAGCTCAGGGCCTTGGAAAAGCCTGCTGGGTTCCAGAGTCCAGCCCTTCTGTAGTGCAGCAAAGCTCTGCAGCTCGCAGTAAGGATGCCCATATGGATTATTCACTGAGGTCAATGGACACAGACAGGTCCCAATGACTCTGTGGTTCCCAAATGAACAAACCCGATCTCTGCTGCTCAGCATCACCCTGCAGGTCGGTGAGCTGCGGTCACCTCCCTCCTCCACTAGCCCTGCTCTGGCGCGGGATGCTAGGCAGCCCCCTGGGAGCACACAGGGCTTTGGGGAGGATGCGGGATGCTGCTCATCCCAGGCTCAGCGCTGCCGAGCTGGCTCGGGACAGCCGCAGGGTGGGCGTCACACGTCACCGTGTCCGTGCGAAAGCCCAAAGTGAGGGCAGCAGCTCTGCCCACCGAGGGGGAGGCCGACCCGCCCGGCTGCCACAGCGCGAGGTGGGAACAGCACCCGTGGGAAGTGGCCGGGCCTGTCATCACAGGGGCCTCAGCGCGCGCTGTCCAGTCCCAAGCACCATGAGCAGCCCCAAGACTTCATCAGCAGACTCGCAGCAGGGAGATCTGACCAACCACCGAGATGACGCCATCTGTTTCCATTTACGTGCTGGCTCGCAGGAACAGCCACAGAGCAAAGGGCTCTGCGGAGACTTTGTTCTCCTGAGCACACGGGGACTGAACAGCCACCCGCTTGGGGCAGACTTGCTCTCAATTTGCTCTCCCCAGAGCACACCTGGGAGGCAAGACAGCGCTCCCAGCTTGGCTCTGCTTTCAAGCTCCTTCATACACCCACCTACAGGACAGCTCCTCGTGGGCATGGAGAACATGCTCCCTGCAGACAGCACAACTGCACCCAATTACTCACTGATGTGCAGGGCACCGCAGCAGAGAGCTCTCTAAACCTGTCCCGCCTCATTCAGGTCTGCCTTCTGCAAAGCCAAAAGGAATCTGCTGCTCATGAGCCAGGATCCCCAAATTAACAGCTACCAGACCCTCTCCCTTTCGACATCAGGGTCCTTCAGAGTTTGTGCTCGCTGCGCACAGCAATCCTTATTGGGACTCCTTTATCACGTATTTGTTTTTAGGCACATTACTTGGGTCAACTCTGTATCAGCCACCCCAGGAAGGGGCAAGCAAGCTCTGTCTACACCCGGCCCAGCCACCAAGAAAGCACAGAGCACACAGGACAGATTAAAACGGCAGTGGGTGGCTCGGCGTGTCTAGGCTGTTTCTGAAAACTGTAGCAGCAAGAAAGAAGAGAGAAAAATGGGTGACACTGTGTGGAGCGAGGGAAGGAAATTATCCTCTCTATCCAGCGGCGGAGCTGCGGGAGGGCTCTGTCTCCTCACTCCTCCTGTTGCACTTGTTTCAGGAGGGAAACCAGCTCTCTTGCTTAACAGGAGATTTCATGCTTTGAAGAAAAAAAGTTGCTCAATTTTTGGTGAATTGGCTTCAGCAACTAAGCTTTCCCCGTAGTTGCTGCTTCCTCTTTGAGTGAACAGAATGTTTTTTCAAGGCCAGGAAAGAACTTATACTCCTCTAAACCTGCCCTCTGAGGCCCTACAATTCATCTCAGTGATCCCTTCCTTTGGAAAAGCTGGAGATCCCTTCACAGACAAGACCTCTCTGACAGCCAGGCCTACAGATGATCTCCCTTTATCTCTGACCCCTCTTTGCCTCCAGACTTCCCCCATCCATGCCGTTGCTGCATCCAGCCGTTATCAGCACATTGACTGCGGGGAGGCTCACCGGTAACTCAGAAAGACTCTGCATTAGGATGAACATTTAGAACTAGCCCAAAATGGCAAGGCTCTACTGGCTGCGGCCCTGCCAGGAGGCAGAGAGGCCTCAGGAAATTCCCAGTGCCACAGTGCCTGATCAAGGAAACATCTGGATGTTGGGAAGCACGGATCCAGACAGCCTCTCTGGGGAGAGCTCCTGCGTTACAAACCAGCTCTTTGAGCAAGCTGTGGAGCAGAGACACACGCAGACCGGCAGTGCCTGCACCGGCCGGCAGTCGCGGCAGAGCGCAGCGGAACACGCGCTGAGCAATCCTTCCTCCCTAGCAAAGTCCCCACAGCCTTGCTTGGAGGCAGCTCAAAGAGCAGTTCTGCTCAGCAGAGCCTTCCTGGAGGACAGGGCTCCTTGGTAAGGAAGCAATGAATGTCGGGAGATACCTCAAACAAAATGTGGCAGGAACAGTAAACCATGACAGTGCAGCAGGACACACGGGCTGCAGAACAAGAACCTGGCACACGCTGCAGGACTTCAGGGAGGGGATCTTCCCTATCCTGATCTCATCTAACTGCATCAGCACCATTGCCAGCTTCTCTGTCCACAGCCAGGCTGGCAAATCCCACTACCAACCACACTGCTGGGGCAAGGGCCGCTCTGAACCTGCTGGCAGGCCCCTCCTGCAGGCAGGGCCGCCCCTGCTGAGCTCTGCCCTGGGGCTGCAGCCCCTGATGGGAGAGCAGGCAGCGGGAGAGGAGCTCCGGGGACAGACCTTGCTCCATCCTCAAGAGCCAGAAAGGGCTGCTCTCCAGAGCACATCTGTGCTGCATCCCAAGTGCAGGAACATCCCTCACTTCTCCAGGAAGGCTACTTTGCAGTTGTGTATCACCAAGCAACCGCCCTCAGCCCTGATCTGCTGAACTCTTCCCAAGAGATGCTTCTCTTCAAAGCCTTGGATACAGTGCCATTTCCATCCCAGCCCCGCTCATCCTGGAGCCGCTCCTAGACATGATGTGTTATAAGCAACACATATGCAGTGCTTCAGGGCCACGCATGGCACAAAGCAGCCAGCATGTCAAATGCCACAGCAGCCAGGACAGGACTCGAGAGGCCAGGAGATTCCTGCCCCTGCTCATCCCTCCAGGCTCAGCGATGCTTGGGACATGCCACAGAGCCCCTGGGGCTGGCAAGTGTGCACCAGGCTGCCAGAACCGCCGAATGCAGGGACAGAGCACAGGGCTGGGCACAGGGCCCAGCATTAGCACCCAGCTCCAGAACTCACAAACCGAAGGCACCAGCGGGTACAAAGGATGATTTGTTCCCGACACGAGACCTACCCAGGCTGCCGCCCGGACACATCTTCTTTATTGTGCCCTGCTGACAGCGGCAGCAGACAGGGCCCTGGGCTCAAAGGTTCCTTTCTGCGATGCTGCTGGAGCTCCAGCACAGGAGACCACAGCTGGCAGGGGGCTGCCTGAGCCCTGCCAAGCAGCGAGCGCTGCCCCCGTGTCCTCCAGCACCAAGGGAGCCTCCCCAGGGCCGCTGCCCCGAGCCCTTCTTGGGGCAGGGTAGAGCCCCGCGGCACTGGCAGGTCTCAGGGATGCTGAGCGAGGACATTCAGTGCACAGCCCCTGCTCGCCCGTGTGCTCCCCAATCACCCCATCCCATACAGGAGCCAGGCCAGAGGGAGCAGAACGGGGCTGCAACCTCTCCCCCTGGCACTGACACACTTGTAGTGTCACACACGAGCGGGACTCACTGTAGAACTGGGATTGCTAGCAGGGTGAGGCCTTCCTGGATCCCAAGAAGGGTTAAATTCCTGCCTATCACTACTGCATAGGGAAGGTTCATCTCCACACACAAGTCTTGATACAACCTGGGATGAGGCCAAGAGAAGGGCAGATTCCCCCACTGAAGTCATCCCCCCTCTCACAGCTGCCTGCCCAGCTAGAGGGAGTTTCTCCCACAGCCATGCAGTCCCAGGAGCACTAGAAAAGGCTCCTTGAACTTTCCCAGCAATAGCCTGCTTGAGGTCCAGCCAGAACACTGGCTCAGGGAAGCGCCTGGACTCACCCAAATTGCTGCAGGATGGACCTTGGAGGCGGTTTCTGCTGAAGCACACGCTGTTTGTTGAAGCACAGAGCTGCAGTCACTTGGCTGACCAGCTCCGGCAGCCAGGGTGGGGCTGGGATTGCTAAACACCAGCAAATCCAAGGATTCCACAGTCCAACTGTGCAAGGGAAAACCTTGGCCGTTTCAGAGGAGCAGACGTCAAGGGAACAGGAGGAAGGGCCCTTTGCCATGTCAGGAAGGTTCTCTGACTTTCTGCAAGCAGTGACTGTCTGTACTGTCCTGAGCTCCTTGGCACTGCCGTGGGCCTGGACACCGCCAGGTCCCCAGTGCTCCCACTCACATCTCCTCTCCCAGAGAGCTTCTCAGAGGGCTCTGACCACCCTCTCTAGGGATCCACAGAGTCCTGAGATATTAAGATCCCAGCAGGAACTCTTCCATCCCTCCATATAGACACCTCAGCACCTTCCTGGCCTTGGGCACCAGCCCCAGAGAGCACTGAGCAATTCCTCCAGCTGGGCAGAGCTCAGCACCCTGCAGGATGTGCCTGTCCTGCCATCCGTGGAAGCGGCCGCACCTGCTAACATTTCCAGAACAGCCTCTAGTCTTTTCTTCTGGCAGCCGCTTCGTCTTCCTTGGCCCTCACCTCCCTGCCCACAGCATTTAGAAAGATGAGGACAGATATAAATCCAGCAGCAGAGCCCACCTCCCACTTGCTCACTTGCTCTCAGTGGGGCTACGTGGCTGCCTCGCACTCCCTGCGCTGGGGCTGGGGGCACCAGAGCTGGCAGCCCCTGCTGAGGCCAACAGGGACGTTTCACAGCACTCGTGCTCTTCAGCAGGGCCATTCCCTCCACCAGCACTAAGGGCTCCACACTGCACCCCTGTGTGCTCTCCCTTGGGAGAGCAGCAGAGATAGCCCAGATGTCCCCAAAAAGCTCCAAAAAGGAGCAGTGAGTGAGGGCAAGATGCCAGGAAGCGGCAGGGCTGGAGCAGAGTCTCATCAACCCTGCTGGCAGAGCCAGGGCCAGGGGCTGGCTGACTGTGAGAGGAGCCGGGGCGAGATCCTCCCAGGATGGCCCTGCTGAGCAGGGAGCGCCGGGCTCTGCTCCATCACAGCTCCCGCCTGCGCCGCTGCAACGGCAGCAAAGCGGGGACCGGAGCGCCAGACCCTGCTCCAGCTCGGAGCTGCAGACGGATGAGGTCACCCCCCGTCTGAAATCACTTCCGTTCCCAAGGCGCTCGCAAGACTGGGCCGCACGTTAAGACGCGTGGGATGGGTGGGTAGGGAAACCCAAACCGACAGGGCACGGTCCCCATTAGGAGCTCAACACTCCATTAATCTCTCCCTCCTCTTTGACTGCCACCCGAGCGCTCCCGCTCCTGCCTTCCCTGCAGGATGAGCCTGTCAGGCGCTGCACAATGTGGCGCAAGCGGCACGGGCCGTGCCCCTGAGGCCAGCAGAGCCGAGCAGGGGCAGCAGTCACAGCCTGCTGCTGTCACACCAGCTCAGCCGCGCTGCTGGGCCTCGAACCCCCCCAGGGCAGCAGCCCAGCTCTCCTCCTCCCCACGCACACAGTGTTTGAAGCAACTTGCACCAGCCACTAACCCCCTGCACGGAGCTCTGAGCACAACCCGGCCGTGTCTTTAGCACAGCCCCGTTCTACTGCACCCGGTGCAGACCGTATGGCCAATCCTGCCCCCAGTACATGTCTCTGCTGTGAACGCAGGGGATGATCAACTCCTCTGTTGTCACAGCACAGGCTTTAAAAGAGCCCCCGACAGCTGAGGATGTAACGCAGGTTGTGAAAGTACCACAGGCCCCCACACAGTCCGCAATGGTGTCTGTGCTGCTGTCGGGACTGCCATGAAGGACGGCACCCGTGAGAGCGGGGCCTGCACCTCTGGCCAAGATGACAGCAGGTTCTGCTCCTCACATGCACATCAGGAGGTACTTACCTAACCCAGCGCCACAGGAACCGACCCAAGCATGGAGGATAGAAATTCAGGTCACTAGCACAAGGGAGTCCTGAGGAAAAGAGCCTTGCAAAGGCCACACTTGGCCAGGAGAAGCCAGACTGACAGCTTAGTGGCATCATTTTAAAAATACACTGACCACGGATGAATCAGTGTCTCATTCCTGGAAGCTCTAAACCGACCACAGTGTCCAAAAGAGTCTCAAGCAGTAACAGCCAAGATATATCACTGACACACAGCTCCCTCCTGCATAGTCATGGATTTTTCCTCTCATTCCAGATTTTGCTCTAAGTTAAAAAAAGAAGCCTGTCTCTTCCAGAATTCCCAGTCACCCACTGCAATGGCAACCAGTGGTGGGGGCTCCTGCCCTTCTAGAAGCAGGGGTACCAGAGAAAGCAGGGGTACCAGAAAGCCTCTCTCTCATATCCTGCCTCCAGTCACAGAGAGCCCATCTGGATGGGAGTGTCCTTTTCAGCATGGACTAGGGATAAACACTGGACTAGGGGTTAACACTTTGCAGCGCATGAAGCAGCAGGCTGTTCTCACCTGCCCCTCTGCTTCCTATGGGCTTCCCAAGTTCCCAGCGCTCAGCTGCTCTGGGTGCAGGAACAAGCACCCATTTCACCCTCCAAACCGCTGTACAGATGTAATCCTGCAGGCATTCCCTAATGCTCCACAGAGCCTTCACATATGCTTTTTGATTTCCTCCTTTTTCTTGTTGTTGTTTGTTTTTTTGTCACTTGCTCAGCTGCAAAGTCACTCAGGCTGAAGGCAAAAGCTTTGCTCAGTGCAACTTAACAAGAATCAGACTGTACCATGTTTGAGGAACTCGCAGAAAAGATGTAGGTAAAACACACCCTGTATTTCCCCAAACTACAGGCTGGAAAGGTCCACTGAGGGTCTGCTGAACGTTATGGACAGCAGGATCTGAGGGTGTGGACGAGATGCTATGAACTCACAGAAAGACATTAACTTAATTCCAGGAAAATCCCGCTTCCCAGGCAAGGCGGGCTGGCTCCATGCAAAGAAATACGGTAGCCGTAACACCACCCGTGCCCTGGCAGAGCTGGAGGTGACAAAGGTTGTATTTTCCTATTCCAGTAATACTAAGATTTAACTATACAGACTTCCCCTCGGGGCAGGTCCTATTTCGTTGTTCACGCAGGAGCCTTCAAGTTAGATTTTAAAGGTGGAAGTGCCCGTTCCCAAACTGCAGGGAGCCCAGGCAACGCAGATGTCCTCATGGGAGCAGAGAGCTGCTCTGCTGCTCTTCTCCGTCGCTTTGCCTTGCTGGCCTTGATGGCATGCGCATGTGTAGAAAAGGTTCAGCCAGGCAAAAAAGGCCACAGCTATCAACATTGTGACAGGCAAGAGATCTGCAATAGAAAAACCTGCATGAGATTCCAGTCCTGCGGCGAGTCCAGGAGAGGCAGATACAGGCGTGCAGGATGCGAGAGCATCAGCCTTGAGTCAGGCACTGCCGCCCCGGGAGCAGATTGCAGCAGCTCCATGTTCCCTGGAGCACATCCCGCCTGCGAGGTGCTGAACCAGCCAGAGCACAAGGGAGAGCCCAGCCCCAAAGGACTTGGGAGCAGGAGTACACAACAAAATGAGCAGGAACAACAAAAGGCAGCACAGCTAGCGTGATGCCAAGTGTGCACAGGAATGGTTTAAGGAAGAGTTTGGAGGAGGATAAAGGCGGAGGATAGTTTGCAAAAGAAATAAGGTGGGAGGAGATGAAAGAAAACTCATTTACAACAAAGCACCTCCTCCAAGCAAGGTCTCTAACAGAGATCACTGTAAAAGTTTCAGTTCCAACAAAGAGACCAAGGTGTGACCACGGCTCAAGGAGCTGGTTCCACCCCTCCACGCGTGCTGGGGTGTTGAGAAGAGAGGACACCTGGAGCTCTTGGCATCTACACCGAGTCCCCCACAACAACATGGCCCACGGCCTTCGCACAGCCCTCCCCGAGCTCCCGCTCCTGTGGCCACTGAGGCGCCCAGCGGGGCTGGAGGCAGCGCTGGGACCCGCTCTGCGCCAGCAGCCCATCTCCAGCACAGACACCGCCCTGGGAAACGTTTACACAGGCATTCCATGAAAAACAAACAGAAAAGAAAAGCAGCCTTCTGCTAGCAGCATAGCGGAGCACCGCAAAACACGCTTCCCTCCTCCAGACATACGGTGGACATGATCCCCTCAAAGCTAGTTTCACAGTTTCTATTTCTATGGCTCTTGCTGATTTCCAAGGCAAGGATGAAAGGATCATTCAGAGCTGCTTGGGATCTACCTCTAGCAGTATTTTCCTAGCTATTTTCCTCTGCCAGTCCCTTTCCTGGACATAATCTGCGGACCGCAGCACACGAAAGGCAGCGCTGAGCCTGGCACGAGGTGCGGGAGCTCGTGCTGCACAGAGCTGCAAGCCAGCGGGAACAGTCGTGGCGGAGAATGGGGCAGGCTCCCTGCCCAGGGCGAGATCTGTAAATATACAGGGTGCTCAGCTCCTCTCAATTTCAAAGGATTTAACCACTTTCATCTCTACTTTAAAAAACAACAACAACAAAAAAAGCTGTCTTTAAATTTGTATTACTGCACATCAACTGCCTAAAAGATTTGCCTTTAAAATGACTCTATTCCACAACAGCCTTTGTGGAAAAGCTGATGTTTCATCTATGGTCTTTCATCTCCACGACAGCAGCACAGGCCCATTGAAGGCATTGGCTCCTCGGTCCACCCAGAACCTGCCGACACGCGCGGAGGCCAGCAGGGCTGGCACTGTGCCCGGCCTGACCAGGAGAGCTTCGGAGCTGCTGCCGGCACGCGGAGGCCTCGCAGCGCTGCCCTCGTGCTGCAAGGCCGCGCTCTGCTCCGCACTAGGAGCAGGAATGTCAGAGCTGCTCTGCCATCCTCCCGTAATGACACAGGGCTTACAGCCCAACCTGCCGTTCTGGCACAATTCACTGGTGATAACTGAGCATGAAGTAACACAGCCAGACTGGACCAGACAACCTGGTTTGACCAGGACAGATCTGGAATACTGGCATCATCCTGACAAAATCTCAGGGATGGTGTTTTCTCCCAGACCAAGAGAAGGATTTGTCCCCTCTCCTTGTCCAGAAAAGTCGCAGTTCTCAGAGTGAATATCTATTCTTTGCAGACAGCATGACTGTGACACTGGTCTTATTGCTGTTCCAGTCCTCATTTCCACTATAATTTAGAGCTTATCCAATTGGAGTCATCAATGTAATCTCTATGTACCCTGTAGCAAAATGTTAAGTGACTCATTAATATAGCCCTGCTCTGACGAAACAGCTAATTGTAAATTCCTCATTCTCATGGGTTTCTTTCAGTAGTGCCACTGATACCATCCTTCTCTTTTGGGGCTCTACCAGAACGTAACAAGCTTTGGGAACTACTTGCGAGGTGGGAAAGGGGATGCTAATGGAGCAGGCAACAGGAAGATAGAATTCATGGAAATGTCACATTTGAAATGATTATAATGGATTTCTGGAAGTCAGAGAAGTGAAACTGGATTAAAGAAGATATTAGACAAGACAGAAAGTCATTTGACTGTAAATGCTATGGTTGTTGGACACACAAAGCACAGCAGTACCCAACATTAGAAAGAACTCAGAAGCAACGTAGTGGAAAAATTGCATTTGCTAAATTGTGCTTTCCTAGGAGGCAACCCAAAAGAAGCAAAACCAGCCACATGGGCAAGGTGAAGCCAGGCAGGACGAGGCCAGGCTTGGCGAGCGGGTTACGTGAGCGGCAGCGCCGCTCGCACGCGCAGGGCAGCTCCAGCGACGGCCACAGCCCCGTCAGCTAATGCGGCCCCCGCGGCCTCCGCTGCGAAAGACACAGTGTTGGATCAGGGACCAGTGAACAGCACAAAAATAAAATCTATGTATTTTAAAGAATCCACAACTAAATACCTCCTTGGAAAACCCAAGACCAAACATGAAGAATGGAAAGGGATTGTCTTGGGTTTCTCAGCTGGGGTGGTGGGGATTTATTTTCCAGAATTTATTTTCCAGTCATGGTTTAGCTTGGCATCTCCCCTCGTGGCCCCTCGCAGACCTGTCGGAATGGCGCTGCTTCCTCCAGCCAGGCTCTGCCCATCGCGTCGCCCTGGCCAGACCCCAGCCCCATGACCCCAGTGCCACCGTGACCGCCCCAGAGATGCAGCTCAGCCCTGGCACAGCTGCCCCGGGGCTCCCACAGCCTCAGCCTCCTCAGGACACGCAGCGCAACACCCTCCCTTCGGGCCCTGCAGACACACACGAGAAGGCAGGTCATGAGCTTTCAGACCAGCCAGCCCCACGGCAGCCCACATCAGCAACCCTGCCCCACGCCGCGCTGCCGCGACACAAAGCACCACCCCAAAAGTGCCGTCACTTGTTTACTGCGAGAATAATTGTGTTATTGAGCAACACCTGCCCATGACAGCGCGATCACGGGAGGAGCAGGGGGCTGCTCACATCACACGGGCCATTCAAACTGGGCGGCTCAACGCCTGGCACTGCCCGGAGCCGCCGAGCAGCTGCCTCGGGCTGGCCCGGCTGCCGCAGACAGCAGCGCTTTCACGGGCATTAATGAGGGCCGTGGGGGATAACGCCAGCACCAAGCAGTCTTGTGCTCGAGGAGCAGCCGCCTCGGCAGAACAGGCACCTCAGTGTCAGGAAAAGCCCATTTTGGTTTGCCTGAAGAGCTGTGAAGTCCAGTCCTGTGAACCTAGTGCAGGCAAAGTATGGCCAGACAAGGCTCAACCAAGTGACAGGACAGGCCGCTCATGCTGCACGGGAAACATCTCTTGCTCGCAGCAGTGATGCCTGGGGAGGTCCCAAACAGGCGGCTGTCACAGCACTGCAGTGCACATAGAAAACCCACTTTGGCGTTTCTCGCCTCCAAAGGCCTGGTCTGAGCTTAAGTGGCTGCCCCAGGGCGCTGGCAGCCACGAGCGGATCCAAAGCGCTTGGCTGCTCAGCAGAGCTGGAGCCTGTCCCAAGCATGTGCCTGGATTAACTGCCCAGAAAAAAGCACCAGCTCCTGTTAAGTAACTGTCCTCCCCTATAGCCGCTTCCCTCATAAATACACGCTCTGCCAAGGGCTCCTTTCAAGGGAAGGAGAGTTCTCTAAAGTAAGCAGAGGAACAGCAGAAGTATTCATCCCGGGAGCGAGGCTTGAGCTGCTCCACACGCTGCACACCCGGCTGGGACTGCATGTGGAACACCTGGGAGACACGGGATCTGTCTGGGACGGCATGTGTAGCTCCCGGGAGACGGGGGATCCGCTCACACAGTGGCTCCCTTGCTGGCTCTCGTCAGCTGCGGCACCATGCGCTCCCAAGGCTTTGATACACACCAGAGATTTCCCATGGGATTTAAGCCCCTCTGCCTCAAGTCACCCCAGGCCCCATAGAAGAGGGCAAGTGACAGATGTTTCTCCATGGCTAGGACTCTTCTTCCATCATTGCCTGAGCCCAGCTGGTACCAGCTCCCCGAGCAGTAGCTCAGAAAATCTCCAGGCCCCTAAAGAGCCATAAATCTCGCTGACATTTTGACAGCAAGCCCTGGGCAGGGGGCAGGGGGTGTTTATTGCTGCTCAGATGGCGTCCTCAAAACTGTTCACCTTCATTTCCAGTACATCACATCCCTGAATGCCCAACACAAATTCAGGAGAGCCTTTAAACCATAAAAAAACACAACCAAGCAGGATGGGCAGGCAGCAGATACCTAAAATAGCAATTCAGATCTTACCAAAATATGTAACTTATGTCACATAATTCATTTTAAAATAAAAGGGGACATAAGACTGCAGAAGCCGAAGGACTTCATGTGTGAATATATCACTGCAGGAATAAGCTCAGCGCAGAAGCAGGACTGGACTAATTCCCACCCTGAAGAAACAGGCAGGAGACCATGCAAAAGGCTGAAAGCAAAGTGCCTCGCTGGGAATGAGATCTTAAAAAAGAATTGCAATATAAACTGAAGCAGTAAAAGGCCTAGCCTGCCCTCTTTTGTGTGTTCACACAGCCCCAGGCACCAAGGGTCTGCAAGGAAAAATGAAGCAGTCACTGGAGCACGGAGCACATCTGTCCTGTCACGGGCTTTGCCTCGCAGGAAGCAGCAGGAAGATGTTAAGTCCTTAGAGCCTCTTTTCCCACAAGCTGACTTCATGGATCCTTTTTTCCCTCGGTTCTGCAGTGAAAACATCCAGAGGTCAGTGGGCCGGGCGCGCGCCACCGGCCGGGCTCCAGGAGCTAGCGCTCATCATCCCGCTGTTTATCTGCTCGGGCTGCTGCTCCCAGTTCCCCGTTCCCGCTGCCAGGAGTCATTCCGCGAGGATGGCAGGGTGGAGTCGGACGCAGAGAGGCCATCCCAGCTCCGTGCACGCCCTGCGCACGCTTGATAACAGCTGCAGAGCAAACAGGGTGCTCCTAGGAAGAGCAAGGGGCCGAGCGGAGCAGCACAGGGCTGGCCGGGGAAGGACGTCGCAGCCCGGCTCCAGGCAGGAACAGAGGGGTCAGCACCACGCGATTTTTCTCCCTCCTCTATCCTCAAGGTGAACGTTTCAGTCTTGGCAGGGGCAGAAAGGCAGCCCCCGCTGAAGAGGGAGGTGAAATGCTGGAGTTGACTTCTACAAGGGCTTCCCACCTCTCATTGACTTAGGACTACCTTGGCTCACTCCCTGCCGTGAGCAAGGGCAGACTCTGAGAGTGGGAGCCACAGCCCAAGCCCTCCCACGCCCGCTCCAGGCCTCTCTGCTGGCACAGCCTTGAGCTGGTGCAACCCCAACTGCCCAGCTGCAGCCAGAGGCTTCTGCCATCAGGACATCCCCGCACTGCGCCACCCTGCCGGGCAGCCACACTCCTCCTCCAGAGCTGCACTTCAGCCTCAACTTCCCTTTTCCAGGGCTTCAGGAGGGGACAGTTGTACTAAATCCAGGGTAACTAAGCAACTCTCCTGCTTCTCCTGGCATCACGCCCTGCCAGATGCTTGTGCAAAGTTTCGCTTCCGCTGCAGCTCCCTGCAGAGGCCGCTTGGCCTGCTCTGCTCACGGGGCCCATCGCCCCGGCCCTCCTGCCGCTCTCCTCTGTGCGGGGCTGCCGTGAGGGTGCTCGGGGGTAACTGCCTCGTGGGCAGCACCTGGGCACAGCCCAGCGAGGGCAGGCACGGAGTCTGGAGCTGCGTATTGGCAGCCACAATATATACAAGCTGGAAACAAGCTCACACGAGTGAGGGAGTTAAGGATATTAACTCGCCAGCCCTCGAAACATGCAGGACTGCTGCTTGCAGTGGGAGCTAAAGGAGATTTCTTTCCTTTTCCGCAGGCCAACCATAACGCTGGCCCCAAACACACAACCCTGCTCTGCACCACCTTTAACTCTTCCTTTTAAACGACATTTCTGGAGGAGTGAGCTGTGCATGAGCAGCAGCTCGCACAGTGACGAGGAGCACACGCTCTGGGACCTCATCCCAGCTTTTCCGAGGCACCACACACAATTCCAGCTCCTGAGCATCCTTGTGGGAACACGATGACTGCAAACCTCTTCACAGCTTCAGGGATGACTCGTAGGGAGAAAAGGAATGCATAACAGCAGACAAACATTTTTGCCTATGCTTCGAGGCTAACCACACTGCAGACATACATACACACACACACATAGACAAAAACCAGCCCACGTGGGAATTATTCCAGTATGTGATAAAACAACTTACATAGGCGTCACAAAAATCTGAAGTCACATATTGTATTAGAGATGCCACATGTTTGCTCTAGGAGCACTAGGATATTATTCTTTGTGGTTTCACTGTCCTAGGGAAATCCCAGCCTTCGGCAGAAAGGGGGTAAAATCCTCATCCTGGTTAGGCAAGAAAGCTCTGTGGGAAAGCAAAGAGGGTGCCCTCCAGCTCATACTCTGCTATGCAGAAAAGAGCAATATGAAAGTCGGTTGAACTAGGAGGAATAGACAAGAAGAGAGAAAAAAACTCTTGGTTTAGCTAAGATTTCCCAGCAAGAAGTGCTAGAAGCATTATAGATGGGAGAACTCTCCAGACTCGGACTCAGCACATGCGGGTTTTTCTTGGCAGCTGCTCAGAATGGTTACAGAAGCCATTGCTATAGGAAGCAGGGTGTCCCAAAACTGCTGAGAAACCCTTTGGACTGAACATTTGAAGCTAATTTGTCAAAGCTCTAAAGGCACGCAGCAAGGTGCCAACCTGGCCTGGCTAAGAGAGCAAGCTCACAGCCAGCGCAATGCAGAATCTCTCCTGGATTTCCCAGATGTCCATTTTATTGGGAATTTAACTGACTGTAACTTAGAATTCAGGCAATATGAGATCGAGAAAACACCGAATTCCAGAAGTTGTTCCTCTTTAAACTAGTTTTTGCAGCTCAAGCACTCACCTTTCAGAGGAAGAAAAAAATATAGTCACTCCTTGACCTTGGAAACTAAAAGCATCCAGGGACTTATTTTCTCTTTTGTTTGAATGACAGTAACGCTGTCACCTCTGCAACTGAGAACCACCTTTTGTAATGCCCCAGCAGGCTGCAAGCCAGCAGTTGAGCAAGTGTCACATGCACCTCCTGGGGCTGAACCAAGCTTGCTCTCACTGTTGACATCACCAGGGATCAGGCCACAACATCTGCAGCACTTACACATTTGGCTAACGTGCCTGAAATGGTCCTGCACAACTTACCTAGGAGCAGAAATTTGTTGGGAGGAGACTCACAAGTAGCTGAGCCATTCATGGAAGTTCAAGGGCCAAAAAAAAAAAAAAAAAAAAAAAAAAAAAAAAAAAAAAGAACTGTGAAGGAAACACCTGCTTCTCCTTTACATAAACTGCAGATTGTAACCTGCACCCCTGCCCCGTGCTGAGGACCATTTTATCCATTTGGAGCATAAATAATTGAAGAGATAAAACAGCAGCAGCAGGAGGCAGCTCTGTGCCCAGCTCTCCAGCAGTTCTGTTTCACCAAGCAGCCCATGTGCTGACCTCTTTTTGCAGCCCTTTTCCCAGAAGCTAAGCCAAAAAAGAGGGAAGGGAAAAGAAAAAAAAAAAAAAAAAAAAAAAGAAAAGAAAAAGAAGCCCACGTGCCCAGAAGGGCTCCCCTGCCCAGCCCAGAAGTGCCAGTGCCTGATGCAGGGGCCTCTGCTGCAGCAGGGCTGTTTGGACACATGTGCTGCAGAAGGACACGCAGGGTTCAGCCTCTTGACCCGCTGCAGCGCACGCAGCTCCCGACACTGCAGGGCCTTTGCCTGTTTCCAAAAGACACGTTGGTCTGGGGCCCTCCAAGCAGGACAAAAAGGAGGAAAAATGAAAATTCAACAAGGTCCATAAAGTTTTTTATACAGAAGCAAAGGTATCCCCTCCTTTGCTACTTCTGGCCAAGATACTCCGGGAAAACAGGAAAACAAGCAGAGCTATGCTGCCCGCAGAGCCTTTCCAGGGTTCTCCTCTCGATTCTGTGCTAACTCGCTACTCCTCTGGCAGGCAGGCAGGCTTTCGTGGCCAGAAGGCAAGACGAGGGCTGGAGACCACAGCTTGAAAGAGACGGTGACTTGAGGAGACGCAGATAAGCAGCCTCATTCTCAGGGCAATCCATGACCCGGGGAAAGATCATCCAGCTGTGGTGAAATATCCCACTCACCAACTGCAAACACCGCTTTGCTTCCTGCTTGTGAAGGAAACCTCATCACAACCACCTCAAAGCTTGAACTGATACAGAACAGGACAGGGTGTGCA
Organism: Crypturellus tataupa; assembly: GCA_034781795.1. Taxonomy (NCBI): domain Eukaryota; kingdom Metazoa; phylum Chordata; class Aves; order Tinamiformes; family Tinamidae; genus Crypturellus; species Crypturellus tataupa. The sequence goes on along the minus strand of JAWLRI010000869.1, from coordinate 891,159 downwards.
CACGAACACAGACCCATATTGCCACTCCCAATGACTCAGAGAATCACGACTATAAAATCACAGGTGAAGTCTTGAGACAATTAAAATACAAAGGCAGTGGGTCCTTGTTTGACTTCTGGATTCCCATCTCTTCTGCATAAGCACAGGCAAAAGCAAGCAGAACTTCTCCCAAATCACAATAACAAGAACTGTTATTTTAAGTAAAACACCTGCTTAGGTGAACGAAGGCAACACTACAAACACCTAACACACAGCTGAACCCTCCAAGCTGTTCCTGCAGACTGGGAGAGGACTCTATAAGGACCAAGATCTGCCCAGGTTCAGGTTACCTGTGCAAGGAGACTTCTCCCTCACACTCTACTTTTCACCCATGTGCTTCACCAAGCCCAGCTGATCAATTTTCACCTCACATGTGTCTACACAGAAACTGAAGGACACATTATTGTCACACTCTACCAGCTCAGGATGTGGAAATCACCACTCCTTCCTCCTCTTAATCCGCCCCTTGCCATGAATAGCTGCCTGAACCCAACTGGACCACAGTGTGTCAACGACCACAGTGAGAAATACTTCCTTTTCCTTGGTCTACACAACATGCAAATCTTTTAGGGGTCTACGAATTTCTTATCAGCCCACCTGGGCTTGCTTCTCCATAGGCCCAAGAGAGGAAAGGAGGAGAAGAAGGGTTGGCACCCGGTAACAGGGAATGAAGGGATTTCCAAAGTCCAAAGTCCTCTGAAAGGCAAGACTGGGTTTTGAAGGTTAATCTGTAAATGATGCTCTGTGTGGGTACCGTTGCCACATTAGTGAGGGACATCTTTGCACTTGCAGTGTTTCAGGAATGGTGAAAATCTCTGCTTCTTTCTTTTTTTCTAAGAACAAAGCAAAGAAGTTTGAATACGCAGTTTGAAGATATGAGATTGTTAAAAGCTGAGATACAAATGCAATGAATCCAGGGGTTCTCAGTGCCCACACTCACACTGAAACCATTCCTCCAGCCAAACTACCCTTCAACACAGCATCCTCTCTAAACATGGTACCCTACACGTATGCTCTTACTGACAAGCAGACCACTTCAAAACATGCTGGAGCAGAAAAAAGGACCAAGCTGAATGCAAAGGCACAGCCCTGTAATTTCCCTGAAAGAACTGGATCCACCAGGCAGTCTCTGCTCCCACACCCAAGCAACTTTGCAAGTTGATGGGGTGGAGAGATCAATTTGGGAAGGAGAGGTTCTCATCCTCTCAATGTCAAGAGAAACAATGACTTCAAAGAATGCTGGAGACTCGGACCTGAGGGAGCAGGAGCCAGCTCCAGAGACAGGGCAAGGAACACCCCAAACAAACAGAAGCCAACAGCATGGGCTGGGAGGCACGGGCCATGCCAGGAGACTCCAGTTTAACAAGGTGTTTGGGAGGGTTCACCTGCACCCCTCCCACTGCAACACCTTGGGTTTTGGCAGTGCCTCCATCAGCACTCGCTGCGTTTGATTCACAGGTCAATGTACTCTTTGGATAAATTGCCAGGTTTCTCTTACATAGCACCTGCTCTGCTGCATGTGACGTATCAGCCAGTGCTTCATTTGCTGCTTATGCAGCTTCATAATGAGAACCCCTCTTAGACAGCAGTCCTTAGTACAGGAATTTCTAGGAGAGAAAAAAATCTCTACTTGGGAGGTGCCGAACTGAGGTATCGTGATGCCGAGGAGCCTGGTCTCACTGGACAACCTGCTGTGGAGCCTCAGAGCAGAAACTGCCTCTCCCAACACAGGGTCCTAAACAAACATTCCTTCTCTTGGATGGACTTAACGTGGAGTCCGTATCAAATCTCCCACTGACTTCAGTGGTGCATGAATTCAGCCCCCAGTGCACTAGTCATTCCTTGGAAATGAGCATAGGAACAGGCTGCCCAGAGAGGTTGTGGAGGCTCCTTTTCTGGAGATATTCCAAACCCGCCTGGATGGCACCCTGTGCCCTGTGCTCCAGGTGTCCCTGCTGGAGCAGGAGGGTTGGACTGGAAGATCCCTAGAGGTCCCTTCCAACCTCAACCATTCTGTGACTCTGGGAAATCAGAGAGATGGACAATCTGATGTTATTCTCTGTTCAACTATGTAACAATTATAGTCCTACCTCCAAACCAGAATCCCTCTCCCCACGCAACACATCACTTCATGACTGTATGATGGGGGAAGATGACACACATTTTTTGGTACCATGTTGCTACATTTTTTGGACTCAAAGAGCAAAAATAAAAATTTTACTAAAGGCTATCTCAGTTATATGTGATCTACTAGACTGCCCTCACAAACTGGCTTTTATGACAAATTTAAAAAAATGCAAAGGCAAAACTTGCAGCTTTAAAAGTCTTTCAAATTGGTACCTGCCAGATGTGAGCATATGGGGACAAGGCCGCACAAGAAGCAAATTCCTGCTCTCAAAGAACACTGAAGAAGGATCTCTGTGTTTTTATATATTCACTCTCATTTGAGCAGATTGCTTTGTATTCACAGCTTGGTTCCCCTCCACTATTCACTAATAGCACGGCTGGCACAAATTCACAACTTACTGTGCTCTGTCACGCAAGACCTCTCAGCACAAGATACCTGGACACTTCGCTGGGTAAATACCCTGGGTATATAGGAGAGCTCCTCTTTGCCATGGCTGAACACTGTGCTGAGCTGCGGATACTCTCTCCGTGCAGGGACTCCAGTCACCCCTGTCCCTACACTACAGCGCAACAGGGGCTGCTACAAGTTCTGGTGACATCTGCAATAAACTGCTCTAATCTCACTATTAATAAACTCCTGTGCCTCACTTATTCCTTTCAAGGGAAGGGAAAAAAAATAAAAAAAGGAAAAAAAAAGAAGCTTCTACAGAACCTGCTTCCTCTTTGTTTAAAAATACAAAAGAAGAGCAAGGGGCTTTTTAGATCACAAATCTCTTCCTGAGCTCACAGGCTGAACTGACTCAGATTTCAGACTGCATTCTGGAGTGCTTCCCTCTAAAAATAAAGTGAGAACTGAAATAACACCAATATACTGGCAAATAGCTACAAGTTACTAGCAAAATTCTAGTAGCTTAGTAAAAACGCATCTGACAACCCCACCACCCTACTTTGTTCCTCTCATCACCGCGATCAGCAGCACAAACGCACAGGTGCCTTTTCACAGGGCTCGGGTGTGCGTTGTTCAGAAATTGCTGCTCCTCGCGGCGGCTGGTGAACGCCCAGGCTGCTGCAAGACGCGCGTGCGTTTCTGTGGTGCAGCGAGGCTGAGCGCAGCGCTGAGCAGCAGCTGAGGCGCCTGGCGCGCAGGGAGCGAGAGCCCCGCGAAGGGGAAGGCTGGGCCCAAGGGCAGGCGCACGCCAGGCTGGGGATGGGGCTGCATCTCCCCGCCAGGTCCCATCCCTGCTTCTCCCTGCCCGGTACCATCACCTCCACCCTGTGAGGCACCATGGCTCCAGCCAGCCCGTCTGCCGCGGGCGCTGCCAGCATCACGAGGCCGAGGACATGCGGTCCCCAAGGTGCTCCAGCCTCACGCAGGAAGCTCACCTCCTCCTGCAGAACACCCCGAATCCCCCCAAATCCCATTCAGAGAAGAAAGAATCGCTGCTGATGTCATCTGGTTACATCACGCGCGTTCCGCGGGGCTCGAGGCGCGTCCCCGGGGAGGCGGCTGCTTTGCACAGCCCAGATGCTCCCCAGCGCCCGCCCGCTCCCGATGCCGGCGCGCACCCGGCGGCGGCGCGAGGCGCGCGCGGGCGGCTCCGGGGCCCCCTCCTTGTC
>JAWLRI010000869.1:852785-886928 GCA_034781795.1 Crypturellus tataupa | reverse complement strand
GGGAGCAAGGAGGGGAGCGGCAAAGCCTGCGTGCGGAGGCTGCTCGCGCTCCAGCAGAAACACAACCACTACACACACACACACACACACACACACACACACACACATATATATTTTAGTCGCTTAAACCAAAGAGGAAATATGCTCAGATTTAGCCCCTCAAAATACAGTGGGAAGCAGTGAATCACACAGTAAATGTACTAAACAAAACAGGAGTTTCCATTAAATAGAATCATTAAGCCATTACGGTTGGAAAATACCCCCTTAAGAGGGAAAATACCCTCTTAAGAGGGTTTGGGGATTTCACACAAGAGGTGTCAGTACAGCGTGCTATGGAGAGGCAGCAGTAGCGACCAAAGAATTTAATACCCTGCAAAAGCATTACTGGCTGGTGATTTAAGAAGCTCCTAGAAAAGACAGCTCAAAAAGGATGGTAAAAAGCAGCAGCTGAAGCCTCAGGAACCCCAGCTCCTTTCATTCAGGTTTTGGGAGACAGGGAAGGGTGCTTCTACATTTCAAAGACTGGTAACTAACCCACCTTGAACCCCTCATTACCAGCACGCAGCATAAACGGGAGCAGCAACGGCTGCACAAAGCGCGGGACAAGGCCCCTGTCCTGGAACCAACCGCGCTCGGTGCCATCACAGCAGCTCTTCAAAGTCCTGGAGCCACCACGCACCGACGCTGCCCTCTCCTCCAGCCTCCTCGCCAAGGCCATCCCTCACCCCAGAGCAGCAAGACACATCCAACGTGGCGGGTTGGCCAGGCCAGGCACGTGCACTTCAAACACCCCTGCAGCCAGCACAGCGGCTTTTTTTTACTCACAGTTTCAAAGCATCAGGCAGACAAAAATCAGGTAGTTGTTACCAGAGTTGCTTGTGTTTACGCACTAGACAGCCACAGGCCACGTAAGAACCCAACCACACTTAAGGGCACAAAGAACCCAATCAGCCTTTGGAGCCCAGCACATCTTTCAAAGCTGAGGAAGAGCTGAGGGACTGCAGCCACCAGCCCCGATGCTGCCACGCTGAGCCCTTCCCATAGTCACACGCTGCCTCCGTCCCAGTGCTCCTGTCTGGGGAAGGGATAAGTGGAAATTTCAAGAGAAAATAAGGTGTGTGTGTGTGGGGGGGGGGTCAGCAGGGCCGACCCAGGAATAGGAAAGCAAGGTCAGAAAGCAGGAGAGTCCTCTTTTAAGGGAGCTTCAGGGTAGCAAAGACCAGCTCAACAAGGGCAAGTTCCCCTCATAAACTGTGAAGTGTTTTAACAAAATCAAGTTCAACCGTAACTGAGGAATATCTGCCATCAAAGAACAGACAGAGCATGTAGAAATTAAGCCTACTTTGAAAGGAAAGCACTCAAAGGGGTATCAGGAGTAGTGTAGCACTGTCTGGGATCCAGCGAGAGCCAAGGTTTTGAGCCAAAAGCTCCAACTGGAATCCAAGGGCAGGAGGAGACAGCGACTATCACTCGCTGAGCGGCACCTGCTTGGGAAGATGCGTTCAGCATGACTTCCCACACAGGAATCGTGGCAGTGATTTTAGATCCTTCCTTTGAAAAAGAGAAAATATCTATTTTTAATAAAATTGAAGACTAGATGCTTTTGAAAGCCTGCTCCTCCACTAACTCACTTGGAAGGGGAACCATTGAGGTTACCTTTGCACAAAAATACAGGGGGGATATTAATAAAATATCTTGGTTTCTCAGGATAAAGTTCTCCCACCATCTCTCACAAGCACAAATGGACAGCATCGCCTTTAAAGACAACTGCAAAACATGATGCAGAATTTAAGGAAAAAAACATACAAAATGAAGGCATCATGCAGCAATCTTCCTCATCTCATGGGAAAAAAACCCCTTACATTTAAACCTCTCCCACCTTGGCCCTCTCAGACACACTTTTAATCCAAGTCTTCATAAATATCTGAAGACATTTTTATATAAACACAAATCAGCCATTCCATTTCTTCTTTCAACTTCACTCCAGCAGCCTCTGAGATTACCATGTAATGTCCATCTTATGAAGTTTAACTCCAAACACAAGCCAAATATACATCCCTGTGAAGCAAGTGATTTGCTAATGCTGTCTGATTAAACAGTCATTGCCAGACAACAGAATTAGGGCTAATCGTTACATGAAAGATGTTCCAATTTAGTATAGAAGACAAAGTGTCTCAAATCCATATTTGCAAAATAATTTACATTTATGTGTATACATAAGATTACAAAAGCATGCAAAACGTAGCCATATACTCAGTAATGACATAAAGGAAATACCAACAGTTATGATTTTACAAACGAAGGTGTGAGACCAGAGTTTTCCTAAAAGGTGTCAGTATGAATCTAACGAACTGCTGAAGAAAGGTAGATACAAAGACTTGCTACCTACCTTCCAACTAAAGCAGTTTTAAAAGTTGTTTTGAAATTATATCAAAGCAGTTGACTCCATAGGATAAATACCATGTATCCTTTGAGTATGCACTGTGCATGATGCAGCTAGGACATTCCATGGGTTAGCTAAAAACCGTTTTTTTTTCCACATGTTCATACAATTTATTACAAAAATCTCAATGCAAATTAGTGTTAGATATATAAAAAGTTCAGTACATGCCATCACTCAGATAACAGATTAAAAATGCCCATGATAGAAATTTTTGCAAGCAATACTTGAAAAACTGAAGACAAATCTTCAGGGGCATCCATGAAAGTTTTTGGCATGCATAGTGTTTATAATATTTTAAGGCACAATGATCTAGAAAATTCAGCTTCTTTGCATCACTGGTGAATCAGCATCTTGCACATTTTCTCATACATTACACATTTATAAATCACCAGAGATGAAGCTACAAAAGGAACCAAAGCACAATAAAAGTTATGAATAAACTAATGATACGATACATAATGGTTTAAAATGGCAAAGGAAAGTGAGGATACTGTGCAAACACATACATTTACTGTAAACAAGCCACAAAATCTTTCAGTATTAATCACGAAACTGTTCAGAATAACCTCGTAGAAACACGATTAACTCCTTAAACCCATCACAATCACTAGTCCAAACAAGATACTATATCAGTTTTTGTATCAAAAGGAATAGGGAGGGATTGCATACCCACATTTCTAAGTATGAAGACAGTGTTACCAAAAGAATCAGAAAAGATACAGTATAACTTGATTAACATAGAATATATAAAATAAGCTGTTTTACAACACAATCTTCAGACTTTGTGTTTGTTTTAATGCAGGTCTTGGTCTGTAGCATCCAGCTTTTGCATTTGAGCGTTACTGTTCGGTCAAAGAAAAGAGAGCACCCATCCATGAGAGAAGTGTGCACTGCTGCGAACGAGAGCGGAAAACAAAGAGCGTTAACAAAGACAAACCCCCGGCAGTGTCGCAGTGTTTGCAGGTATCTGGCCCTCTCCTAGCAAAGAAGCCAAATCAAGTGAGCAGAAAACTCAAGTCTTGACCATAGAGAACTGCACTGGAACTTGAATCAACCAAGTAAGATGACAATAGTAGCAATTTCTTGATTAAGTTTGTCCCCAAATATTTTTCATCAATGCCTAATGAGAACAGAGAAATGAGAATCTATTTTCAGTTGCATATTTTCTTAAGCACCCACTCTCCCTTCATCCTGTGAGAACACACAAGCTGTGTTATGGCTCAGCTACACGGTAACACATACAAGAAACCAAGCTCAGCCTGTTGCAGGAAGCATTATTTTCTGGTTTGAAAAGCTAAATTTAACACCACTGCTCATCTAAGCAGGGCTATAAGTAACCAAGCTTGATGTTATGGACATACTGTCCTATAAAACTGCTCAGACCTAACAGGAAAGCAAGTATTCATACATCAGTATTAATATGGCAAAAGAGTTAATGTCCTACAATTTCAAAAATAATCACTCATCTTGGATGTCCCCAAGTTAGCTGCCAACAGAAAATGTATGCTATATAGACTGAAATTCCAGTTGTCTGCAAAAACCTGGTCCCTTCTTCAAACTTGTGACAAATTTAGAACTTGGAGACACTCAAATTCTCCCATCACAAAACTACTCATTCAGAATAGGAAAATGCTAAGTTTAAAGATTCATTCAAATGGAACAAAAGAAACAGCCTAGAAAATACCGTCATGTCAAAGAACTCATCTGAAAAGCGACAGCGCAGCCCATCCAGCCTGCAGTGGCTAATCACAGTGGGGATGAGGCCAGCTGACAGCCAAGGTCCATTGCTCCTTGTGGCACTCGCAGAGGGAATTCTGTTCACCAGGCAGTTACCTGATGCTTCCATAGGCCATCACCTCGCAGAGCAGAACAAGCGAGATCCGTTGAAGTGCCGCAGCCTGACCTCTCCCAGTGCTGCACCGCAGCCCCATGGGCCAAAGGGAAATCGAGTTTCTGCTGCTGCCCGTCTGCCCCAAAGACTCCTCTCTGCAGTGGAGGAGGTCTCAGAAGGAGATGGTGACTCGTGTTTCAGAGTTACGGAAAGACTCAAGCTTCCAATAAGCACGGTGACTCTGGTTGGAAGTGCATCCATTGACTGACACTACCAATACTAGAAATTCACTGCATTTCCAGCCTGGATTCATTTCACCGTTCTTTCCTCTTAATCATGTTAGGACCACACTTTATGATACATTAGGTTCATACAATTCTCTACAAATTTTGTCCCCACTTTTATTACACTAAACTTGAAGAGTCTCTCAGCACAAACACTTGTCCTGAGGCACACATTCCGGTAGGTAGGAATCCCATGTCTGCAGGTTGCAGCAGATTTAGGAAAGGATGGGGAGGTTTCCTTGTTCCCCTCACAGCTGCTTCCCAGAACATCACTACATGGCAGAGCAACTTCACATCTCTCCCTGCCTGCTTCTGTATTTCCAGTGAAAGAAATTTGCTTTAGAAGCAGTTACATTTTCTCACTGACCCAAATTCTTTTTTCCAAACAGCACCATCTTAAGCTGCAGCTCCTGCATTTATACTGTCCAATGACTAGCAAGAATTTTGACGATACGGAGTGTTTTCACAAGGCTTGTGTCTTATGTTTAAATTATGTAGGTTCTGTATTAGAAACAAAGCATTTGGAAACTTTGCTGCAACTCCTGGAGTAACAAAAAGAATAAGTGTACTGAAGATCACATATGTCATTCTGCTGGCTAATTTTGACTCATTCTACCACCCTCCTTCCCCCTCATTTCAGGTAGCAAACATTTGCTACTTAGGTACAGTTTAGAAAATAATGTATTTTGTTACTGGGAATTTTTTTCTTTATTTTTCTTGTTTTTTTTTTTTTTTTTTTTTTTTTTTTCCTCCATTCCATTGTTTATTCACACTCAGACAATATGTGATACACGGGACTATGAGTTAATTTGTATAGCTCGTAACCATGCCATTTTATCCATTTATCCCATTTACGCTGCACTAAAGGATTACATGCGGTCCCAACTTCTCTGCTTTACATTTTGCAAACATTGCATCATTCCCTAGAAAACTTCAAAGTCTGCAAAGTAAAGACAGTTTTGGCTTGGAGAAGAGGGGAGCATTTCCTCCCTCCTCCCTTCTGTAACACTGCAGTTCTGGAAACCAGACTGAACGAGAATGTGCTTTACAACATGAGCATATCCTACATGTTCAGAAAAAATAGACTGCGAGGGGAAAGCTTTCCTTACAAAACCAGGTCCCAACAAACTCCTGGAAATTTTGCACAAAGCAAAAGGGGAGAGAGGAGATTGCAAGCAGTATTCTTTAAGAGCCAGCGGACAGATGATACTTAGCAAGAGGAGGTTTACACACCCCGTCATGTTTCAGATTTATGCTTCATATTAACCAGGAATATTTCTTCTCTACAGCTTTTTAAGTCTGTCACCTTAAAGTGATAGTGACTGGGAGGAGAGCTAAGTTACTTTTCCTTCCAAAGTCAGAGTCTAGAGTCAGATGCTGTGAAACAGCCAATGTTGTAATCCAAGCACAACAACATCTTTTATTATATTCCATTTACTATAGGCAACACAACTGCTCTACCAGTTGGGAGCAGTGCAGTCTAACAGGGATGTGTAAAAGATTATTTTTGGATGAACAAAATCAAATGAAAGCTTTATTGTTCTATACCTCAAGGATTATTAAAAGCTTTAAAAACAAGGTTACAATTCTCTAGCACGGATCAAAAATGAGTTGAGGTTTCACAGTGACTTTCATACAAAGAATTCCAAGTTTTATATTTATTGAAGTAACAACCTTGCAAAGTGAGCAACTATTTTCATTTCACAAAGAGGCTGAAAGAGTTACAGGATGAATTAATGACGGATTCTTCCGCCTCTCATCTTTCCCTTCTCCAGCCCTGTAACACTCAGGCAACAGAGTCACCTGAAGTCTCCTTAGCTCCTTGATTATAATCAAAGCAGGGACATGCCAGCTATAAGGTAGCTCTTACGGTTCCTGCTAGATCTTTCCATGTAAGCCAACTTCTTGTCCCACTGTCCCTGCAGCTACTTTTAAGCTCAGCACTTCAGTCATAATTTAGTAAAGGAAAAATAGTGATTTCCATCAGATGTCAGTTCTCAGGGAAACTGAAACTTGTTCAACCTGTGCTGCTCAGCTAGCATAAATCAAAACCTAGGAGAGCTGAAAGGAGATGGAGGATAATGAAGACCATTTATTCTAATTAGAGAAACAGCCACTGCCGGTTGGCTGCTCCAGCCACCGCACATTTGTTTTAGCTTCACATTCTCTAGGCTTTGAATTTTAGCTGCCAGAAACTACAAAACAATTCTTATTTTCTCAAATGACATTTTTCATCAGATAATTTCAGCACTCACCAGCATGGCATTAGAAGGCAGGTTGCTATGCCAATGCTTTGTGTTGCTTTGTTAAATGATTGCAATTCACTGGTAGAAAGAACCCTTTGGTGTCTTTACTACTGGTCTTATCAAGAACCAGAGCAGTATTACCAAGCTCAGGATACTTATAAATACTTATGGAAATCATAAGCTATACAAAAAGAATTTTTAACATCCTACAGATATTTTAAGTGCAAGATTTTTTTTTTCCTCTGAATGCATTTCCCTAACCATGACTACATTTCCAGCTGGCTATATTTGTTTTCCACAGTCTGGCTTCTGTTACTATTATGTCCCAGTATGATCTCGAAGCTGAGTGGAAGAGAGAATCCAAATTTGTAAGAACAAGAAGAGGAAAACATTGCAAAGCTACTTCTTTCAGAAACAGAGAGAGGAAGAAACCTCCATAAACAACCATTTCATTTGAAAAATATTCCATCCTTTTGTAACAGTTGCTCAGCTTAAACAAGTCCAGAAACTAGTGAATATGCTGCTGGAGTTACCACAACCTTGTTTCAAGAGCCAAAAGGAAGCTTCTCAGAATGGAATCACCAAATAAAAGTAACTCTGCTTTAGCTTTTAGTAAACTACTTATTCCATCATTTCCTTTTTCTCCAATCTTCAAGTATCTACAAAGTAGCATTTCACTCCAAACAGATGATCTAGGTCAGAACTTTGTTTAGTTAGGTATCCATGGCTGTAAACTGAGACTGAGACAAACCATGCTGCAATTTGTTTTACATAGTATTCAGGCAATATTGGATATGGTATTCCTGAAGCAGATGGAATCTGGTGTCATTACTGGGAGTACATCCTATTAGCCCTAAGCAACTGAATTTCATAGCAAATCAACCTAAAAAATTGAGGAAAAAAGAGCTTTGAAAGTATTTGTATCTTTAGTCATCCTGCTCTGCAAGCTACAATTATGGACAACTATTAGATTTAGTTTTCCTTTTTTTTTTTTTTTTCCCCTTCCTTTTTTCTTTTTTTTTTTTTTTTCTAATCTCCTCCCAGAATCAGTTTAATCAAATTGAACTACTCTATAAGAAAAACAGAAAGCAGTACAAAAGATTCCTATATCAAACACCTATTTTCACAAGAGGACAGAATCTGGTCTACAATAAGAGCAATCTTCAGTTCTAAGATTTAAGAGACTCTTAAACTCCCATCTCCTTTTCTGAGGAAGTAAGAACTTCAAATCAGACACTGCTATAGCCTACACTGCCCGGTCAGCCATAAGAACTCTTTCAGTGCCTAGACATCCAGCTCTGGGACATGTCAACGTGGAAGCTGGAAAACATGATTTGAAGACTTTTCTGTTTGCAGAATTTGTGACAGTAGGAAATGAGAGTTTGAATTACTTTTTTCCTTAACTACTTCACTCAAAGATCATAGTATGCATACCTGTAAAACCATCAACTTCTGTTTAAAAGGGAACCCAGTGAGTAAGTTTATTCCTTAGGAGACCTTTTTTTTTTTTTTTCTGTTAATATAAACAGGAAGACTGAAGGTTCAAATAAAGGCAACAAAAATCTCCTTATTTTAGGCTTGGAATGTTGGCAGCTGCCACAGGGTCATAAGGGATAATATAACCCATTTTCTTCAAGCTTTACATTCCAGAAGACCAGCAATCAAAACTGCTCAACTAAAGTATTAAGCAATAATGACAAGAATCCTCATATCCTTCTACTTTTTATTACTGCATTTTTAAAAAAGGCAATGCTAGAAAAGCTGCATTTTTGAAGAAAGCATGAATACCTACTACTAACTTTTTTCTTCATTCACTCCAATTCTGTCATATACAGATTTTAACATCAGTCTGTATTCAGTAAATGCAGCCAGTTTGCCTGGCTGCAGAAAAGAAAAAGTATACTAACTCAGCAGCCTACCCTAAAACACTTTGCCCTAAAACACTCTGCTTTTCTGCTTTTGCTTCCATATAAGCAAATTAAGTTTCTGAGCGCTGTTTGCAAAGACAGAGGAGCCAAAAATAAGACACCTAAGCACTTACACATCTTAAGGACAGCTGGAAAAGTAACCCTTTTTTTCTAGACCACCCAGAACATCACCCATGTTAATTCTTCTCAAACTACTGTAAACACAATCCAGAGTAGGAAATTAAAAACAATCATTGCAAAAGCCTTACATAAGAGGAGTTCAAAAGTCAGGAAAGTCATACCTAGTGCACCCAGGTGTTAGGCATCTCAGTCATCACCAGGCTTCATCCTCATCTGGGCTTGCATTTGGGCAATCATCTCCTGCATGCGGCGGAGCTGTAAGACAAAACACCCACATGTATAGGACAGGTCACACAACTTCTCTGTGTTCAACAGGAGATATCCAAAACCCAGGAACCTTCAAATCTTTTCTTCCATGGTAGAAGGCAGACCCTATTTGACTCTATGAGCTGGAAGTGTTCATTTAAGTCAAGTAACTCAGTACTTTGTTCTTCCCATGTCGGATTGTTTACAGCATTACATCTACATTTCAAAGAAGCTTCATTAAAAAAAAAAAAATCAGAATTCAGTAATAAAATCCAAATATTTTAAAGATAGCTATGTTTGCAGACCTGTAACTTAAGATCTAGTCTGGAAAAAATATTTCCTTCCTTATGTGTTTACAGAGATACATTGCTCAAGCGAGTTGAAGCAACTTCGTTCTGATGCAAGCGCTTGGAGCATACCACCAGGCAGGAATCGTGCTCTCCTGGCTCTTCTGCTTTGCTCTGGCTAACCAGACAGTTCCACAAGCTATCAGCAACACTAACAGTCAAATTTGTTGATAGGATTTATGAACTACTTCAAAAGGAAAATAAAGTGACATTTACAGAATTTTGAAAGGCAGACTAAGCATATTAAGCCCCAACATTTTTAAATCTAAATGATGATATTTTCTTGGAAATAGCTGCTGCTTTTCTTAAGACACTAGTAAGTTCATTTCGTTCTCATAAGAAGCCTAGTTATGTAACATATATTTTCCCTCAAAATAACATTAAATTAAAATATATATTCCCAAAAGAGAATAAGAAATAGTAAGACAGAATTTCAAAATGTAAATGCAAATACATCTAATTTGGTTCACAATTAAGGAGGTATTTCCTTCCAGTACAGCTGAGGAAACCATGCATACTCAACTGCACATCTTACAAATGGGAAAAGGGACAGGCTGCAATTTACATGCATCAACATCATACAAAGTACGAGTCCCTTTCAAAAGGAAGATCACATAATGGACTAAATGATCTCTAGAGGTCTCTTCCAATCTTATGCATTCTGTGATAATAATCAGCTGTATTTCCATAAATTTTCATTATATTTTAAGAAAATAATTGAGTATTTCTAATACACTGTTGTGAGGCTTTTTTTTTATTTTAGGAATAACTTCCTATAGAATGAGTATCATTTTTTAGGGGGCTGGAGGAGAGGAAAAAAGGCCTCTTCAAGTCCAAAAACAACACTATGCTTAAGAAGTTACACTACACTGTCATTTAGACAACTGTATTAGCCACTGGTTCCTCCACTAGATCCAGCATAGAGGAGTCTGCATTACTTGCTTGGTGTCGAGCTGCAACTCGAACATCAAACATGGAAAACGAATCACAGATTGCTGTATCACATTTTCTTGCCTGGTCTCAGATACAGCTTTTGGAAACAGTCAGCAGCTGAAGGGCAGCAACTGCAGTGCAGCTGCAGATGCCAGAGCTTGTCTATACTATTTGGTTTGGACACTGTCTCCTGCTGGTTGCACAGGGTTCAGCAGAGGCTAATTTAGGTTCCCACAACTGTAGAGTCAGTTACATTCACACAAAAGCTTTACACAGGAACATACCAAGTGACATACAAAAATGAAAATCTGTAATAATGATTATATATCTATCTACATCTTTCTGCTGAACATTTAAAATAAGAGTTCTGATCAAAAAGGATGGCCTATAGCTTCATAAGAACAAAAAAAGGTAGTAAATGAATCTCAGAAATGAGAAAACTGAGTTGATTCCATAGCCCAAGAAAAGAAAAAAGTTTCAGAGATCAGCCTATAAAAATGTGAGACACCTGGTCTTTTGATCTGCCTCTCTGCTGGCTCACCATGTGCAGCCAACCAGCCTGCCGGAAGCAATCCTACATGAGCTTTCCCAGGAGTGCTCCAAGCTGAGCCATGGAATGCTCCCAAAATAGAAACTATTCCATCATCACAGGGAAGGACACTGCTCTGCATGTATTACAGTGATTTGCTCAAACACTGCATTCCACTACGAGGCAACATCACATTTTAAAAATCTAAATATATCTCTGAATCTTACTTTTTTTGTTTGTTTTTAGATTTTAATAAATTCAAATGCATTCCCACAGTATGAAAGAAATCCTGCATTGCATACAATCAAATGTAAGACAGGATAGAATAATTAGGTCTCATCTGCTCCAATATTTAGTAAGCTGGTAGATTTTGCCCTTCTATTTTCTGGTAATATTTTGAGATCTAGTGGCAAAGTGTTAATATTAACTTAATGTTAACACAAACCCCATCCTCTTGACAGTTCAAAATGTCAAGTAACTACTGAGCAGCGCTGCAGTTACACAGACAAGAAATAGTACATTTTAAAGAAAATAATTAATCTTAAATGAGAGTTAAAAATTTAGACTTAAAAGTAGTGAACCATACTGCTTCCTATCTGTAATACCATTGACAGAAACCACAAATTACGCAGTTTTGCTTTATCTATGAGATTTCATTTCATTTGAAATAATACATTATTATGAAGAGCATTAGACAGTGCAGATTGTCTGACCAAAGTGAGCAGCTTTTCAGGAACAACCACACTGGTAACAGGAAAAGGAATGTTAAAAAAAATTAAAAATCCACTTCCCAATAACAAGCTCCTCCTTCCCACTCCACATATGATTATTTTCGCCCATTTGTTTTTAATGTAAGAAAGATCACAAGGGAAGACACTGCAAGTATAAAATAGATGGAAAAAAAAGAAACTGCAGACTGTGGATTTTGTAGTACACCAGGATGTTCCCATGATACTTGCTGCTTGATAGAAATATTTTTAATACCACAGAGTACAACTAATCTTGTTAAGTGAGGACAAGAAAAACACTCCCAAAGTTATTATATAGGAAAAGGGGTTACGATCTAGAAAAATGTCTAGTTTCACAAAATACATTGACATTATAAACAGCAGAAGCTGCTGCAGTCACAGCATCGTGCTACACCAACAGCAGGTATTGCTCCTTTGAAGTACAATTCAAAAGAAAAAAACAATTACTCAAAAATCACCTTCATTCCAGCCTCCAAAAAATTGTCATTTCTAATTATTTACTAAGATTTTTCTTTTTGTGGTGTTCTCCCAAGACTAGATCACTTTACAGAAGAAACTCGTAGGGGCCTGCACAGAATACATCTCCTCCCCCTACAGTGGAAAATAACATTCCAGAAAAACAGATTAAACTTTATAGATGTTCTTATTTCCCAGTGGTCTGTAGGCATGGGTCAGCAGTCAGGCTGTCTCTCTACTAAATTTTTTTTTTTTTTTTTCTCCTCAAGAGGATACTTGCACAAATACCTGCCATTCCAGCCACTTACTCCTACACAGGAGCATTCCCCACACCCCTATCCACGTGCTGCTAGAGCCTGGGCAGGAGAGCACTTGGCTGTCCCTCGCCCCATATCACCGATATCAAATCTATTACAAGGGTTCTTGATATCATCAATGAGTTACAAAAATTCAGCAAGCAGAAGGCCTGAGAAAAAACAAGTTCAACATTGTGATTAATTCTTTACTGTTCGGCCCATTGCTCACAAACCTCACTGAAGGAAGGAATTGATATATAATTGCACATCTTTTCTCCTGAAATCTGGCAATTTAAACCTACAGATGAAGGGAAAGTGAGGCAGGAATATAAAGGGATTGGCTCAAAGCATCAGGGTTGGTCACTTGACAGGGGAGGGAAGCCTTGTCCTTCGCCGTTTTCATGTAAAAACCTGGCCATAGCATTCTTCTGGAAGCACCTTTCCAAGCATTGAAATTTTTGTATTATGAGATAATTCCAAAACAGGAAAAGCGTGACACAACATTATAAACTTTTCATTAAAGATGGATTAAATGAGTTCATTTATACAGTGTCACAACAGAAATGCAGCGTATTTACAGCAAGGAATATGGATACCCTTACTCTTATTTTCACTTCCCTATACAGAAAAAGGTCATCACTTGCAGATAAACAGAGAGCACAACCAGACCAAGTAATAAATCCAAAATGACAGATTAGTAGTTCCAAATGGTTGAACTGGGGACCACATCCTTTGGCATAATAAAAGATCATTTAGCAAAAGTGATGCCTTGATAATGATGATCCTGGCACTAACCCAAGCAGTCATTCCTTCCAAGGTTATGTAAACCTCACAAAACTGTAAATAGAACTTCAAGCACCGCTACCGATGGGAATGCAACACAGGAGGGGAAATGGATATTTGTGTTCTCTGCAAAGGCCGTGGAATGCAGGACCATTTCCTCTGTGCCTCTTTCCTCCCTAGTTTGAAATTCAGGATGATTCGGAGATGAAGGGACTTCATACCAGTTTATCTACAGAAGATTGAGCAAAACTTCTTGATCTCTTAAGGACAATAGAAGGCATAAGTTAAAAAAACTATTTGTTTTTTCAAGTTCCAACGTAATCCTTTGCAACTTCAGCAGCAGTTACTCGGAGCTGATTAATCCCAAAGGGAACGTCCAGAGATTGTTCGCCAAGAACTTCATGCCCTTAGCTATATTACATAAAAACTACATGACACGCATACATTATATATGCAGATTGGCAAAGAGTGGACAAAGTAGACAGCATATAATGATGTCTCCCATATTAACTCTTTCCAATTATAACAGAATTTTTCAGATATAAGCCTGAAAACAATTCTATAAGGATCAAACTTCCACTTAATTATTATGCATATACACTGTACAGTTTAAATAAAACAAGGAGAAATAGTTATCACTTAAGTTGCCTAAATCTTTTGGTTAAGTCCTAGAATTACTAAGAGAAAAAAAATAAAAGTTTCTGGCATTCTGAAGGTCTACAGATGTTTAGAACATATCTCAGTAATGGGAGACAGTTAACTGGTGTGCAGAATAGTTGCAGAATTTTCACTGCCATAAATACATGGCCATTACATGTGCTTATGCTGATGAAATGGCATTATACAACAATAAAAATGCAGCTGTCTCATCCACCAGTAAATCACATTATTAACTACTATTTATGGTGATGAACAGCACAAAATTTTCCAGAAAGGAAATGCAGAAACAGCTAATTATGTCAACATGGCAGGTAGTCAAGATTAGCTATTTTTAAACCTGGATGGTATAAGGGAAAAAGGAAACAGACAGAGGTACCTACATTTCATGTACATTAAAACATGGTATCTTTTATCCAACACACACAATTTTTCTCAAATTTTACTTCTTACTCCAAATCAATGTCTGTATGCATTGATCTTTTTAGCCATGCCTTCCTCCATTTATGGACCTGAATCCAAATTCAGTTGAATAAGAAGAGAAAACAATGCTATTCCTCAATTGGCAGCAAGTCTTATGTTTTTCAAAAATATAAGCAGTTATAAGCACTGGCAATGCGGTACTTAAATACTGAACTAACAATTTCCAAACCCTTAAAAGCTCAACATAAAAATAATAAGCTGAAGAATTTACTAATAATTTGAAACCAGAATAAGACAAGAGGGAAAACACCAGATCTATAAAGGACTTGCGCAAATATTAATCTTGCAGATAAAAAATTAAGAGAAAAATATGCAAGCCATTTTGTTCACACAACGGTTGTTTAGAAAAAGCACAGCATCATGGAAGCTGGCCATTAACTAGTCTCCATTAACTAGTCCATTAACAATTAATTCTCTATTAACTAGTCTTGAAAGAGTCCTCTCTTCTGTACTTTTTGATAAATGCCTTTTACATTACAGCATTTACCTTAATTACAGCATGGGATGTTTAAAGATTAACATTTTCCACTCCATAACAAAAAGACAAAAAGAATTTTACTGTAAAGGTGCTTGTACTTGACAATGATAGACATACTGGACTTAATTTTACTGTGGTCAGTCTATCCCAAGAGGCTATGATTAAAGCAGTACATGGAACTGGCAAACATAAATTTACTACTTAAGTACTTAATTCCCAAGCTGGAAAAGATAGATACGTACCCACAACCAGGAGTCTACAGGCTATTTTCTACCCACAGTATCTGGCTACAGTAGTTTGTAGGGGCAACTTCCACACTCCCTTTAAGTCCCTGCTTTTCACAGCTCCCATCTTACACTCTCTGCATATAGTAGTTGATGTTGAACAGTGAAAATAGAACGTGTCAAGTTATATAAAAAACAATGTTACAAGGTTCCTCTTACCTCAGCCTCTTTCTGCTGAAGGATTCTATCCTTGTCGACAACTTCTTCTTCAACAGGCCTATTGAACAAAACACCACATTGATGTTATAAAATACAGAAGAGAAAAGCTCCTAGAACAGATTCAGGATTTTCATTTTAGGTAAACAGCTGGAAAAAAAAAAAAAAAGTCTGCATGCATTCTCACAAGCAAAGAGGAAAACAATGCTTTAATGTCAATCTTCCCTTTTGTGAAACACCATCCTGTACCTTGATAGGCTTGTTTCTCCCATCCTCTCACTTACCTCTTCCATTCCAAAAAAACGTCATTTCTCCAACAACAGGTCTATACATACGTATTTTTGACCATTCAATCAAGAAACTTCCTCTACCATCTACCTATGATGCAAAGTCAGTCAGAGAAGCAGCAGACGAATAGATGTGAAAGCTATTTTTTTCCTTCTTTAAAATCAAACTATTTGTCTGAATACTAAGACATTAAGTCTTAGGACAACAATAAAACCAAACAAACAAACGAAAAAAAAAAATCAAGCTTTAAAATAAAGTAGGGAAAAGTGGAAAACACCCTTCAAGTTTGTGTTGCACCTTTCTTGGCAGCATGAGGTCTGCCAAGGACAGAAACCTTACAAACCTTACATGACCCATGAAGTTTATTTTTTTTTCCAAGTGGAGACTAGCAAATAGGAAGCTAACCTGCTTGCTGCCCACTGCTTCTTTACACATATACCATTTAAAAAGCACAAAGAGAAAAAGGGGACCAGATATAACACCAAGAATATAATTTAAAATCATATTGCTTAGCTAGTCATTACTCCTTTTCAAGAAAATGTTTCAGACAAAACTCCAGCAACCCTGCAGGGTGAAATCTTGGCAGAAATAGGGTTAAAGGAGGGGTTAGTAGGGAGGAGGAACAAGTCCCACAGCAGGGAAGAGCAGATGTGGGAGCCCAAAGGCTCACGCCCAGGTACTCACTTGCCCGTTCGCTTTAGCCTCTCTGAGCGGAAGTTCTCATAGTGCAAATCTTGGGTCACCTCCTGCAGGTCCTGCATGTGCGTTCTAGAACAGGCAAAGTGCTATTAAACACTTTGTTTTTCTTGCCAAAGGAAGAAAAACACCCTTTTATCTTGTATTTTTGTTTCCTATGATGATTTTTTATTGGAAAATTTTTCTTCACAGACCAAGTCCACCATCCAGCTAGCCAGAATACTGATATCATGTTCATTATTCTTAATTTGTACCCAAGTGCCTCCCTTCAACATTCCTCAGAGCCAAAGAACACTAACCCTCTTGTCCATTCGTTATTTCACAGGAGCTGTTTACATCTGCATTGGCAGCACAATAACCTTGTGAAAACTTATTTTTTTAAAAAAGCTGCAATTTGTAAAGTATTTTTGAGTGTTTCAAGTGCTATTTAGTACAATTTGTAACCGAGAACTAGGTGGAGCTCCCTGGCTACAAGAGCCAGCATCGCTCAACCGCTGGCACCGGCCGGAGCCCGCAGCCCGAGGCCGCTGGTGCGAGCGCGCCCAGCAGGGGGCGAGCGCGCCCAGCACGGAGCGGCACCGCCCGCGCCCGAGCGTCCACCCGGGAACATCCAGACTGGGAAAACTGCAGGGCCGGGCGGTCCCGTAGGACACGGGGCTTCCTGTGCTCCCCAGGAAACTCACCCTCATATCTGAAAAAAATCTTCATGGATTAATCACGCCAAACGATATGTTAAAAGCCCCTCTGTCCCACTAGCCGCACTGTTAAGAAAATAACCTGAGTTTATACGTAAAGCTATAAAATCAGTACAGGTAACACACGTATGTGCCAGTGTAAAGTACTGAGAATATTTCCCATGGGTGATGGTTGAGAGGATGGTAGAAGAAAACCAAGCTGCCTTAGAAGGGAAGAGAGGGGGCAGCAGATCCACACCGCAGGCAGAGCTAGTCCCGAGTTAAGGAGTTCAGGCTCTCGGTCCCCTCTTGGCTCGCTAACGGGGTCCTGCCACCACAGAAGGAAATGGGATAGTTTTGCCATTACTCACACCAGCATTGTGCGCAATTTAAGGAAATCATTGTGCTCTGGATTTTCAACTTCAACAACTCCCCAAGGATACAGACGGCCTCTGATTTTTTTCCCTTTCACTTCAATAAGTTGATTGGATCCAATAACAGCAAAGGGGATGCTTGCCTAGTTGAGAGAGCAAAACAAGTTACCGTTAGCGTTTTTTGTTTGTCTTTTTAAGAAAGCACAGAAACACATTTAGGTAACAGAATGGAGAAGGAGAAAAAGAAATATTGAAAAATGCATCAACTAAAATCCTTCTACATCAGCCAAACCAGTAAATCCTATTCTAAACCCTGCAGCCTCTCACTATTAACACCTGCAGTTTCGTTAGGGTCGGTTTGGCTTAAGGGCACAAAGGGAAATGACGCTGGGCTGTAGGAACACTCGACTCACTCGACTGTTGTTGCAGTAATTTGGGCATAATGTGTCATCTGACATAACATCATGCATGGAAGGCGGCCAACAGAAACATGCTTCAGATACAGATTAAGTAGCTGGAGACCGAGAATTTCAGATATATTTTCCACATATCTTTGCCTCTAGTCTCACAGCATAAAGAGGAAATGACTTAAGTAAAACCTTTATTATCTCGTCTAACAAGAGGAAAATCATAAATTAGTATAGGAACCAATGAGCACACACACAAACACACTCTCTCTCTCTCTTTGCTTGTACGTGAAGCACACAACAAATCACAGTTCCCGGGGAACAGCTCCTTACATTTAAACAAGGGGAGAAAGGAAAAAAATAAATAAATAAAAAGATTGAGAAGAAAGCCACAAACACATTACAGATAGAACTCCAGCAAGGACCAGAACCGAGAAGAGTAACTCAGAGCAAAGAGTATTTTCCTAAAGGAAACTCAAATTTTCAATACATACAGCAGTTCACAGCATCTGCAAACATACTGAAAACATAAAAAACTATTTAATTAAGAGTGAAACTTGCCTTCAGAACCCTGGTTTGTTCTTTAAATTCCTCATCTTCATCAGAATCTGCATCAGGGAGCTGGTAAATCCTAATGCCGTGTTCAGAAATCTCATCCAGGACCTGAGTTTTAAAAAAGAGAGAGAGAGAGAGAGAGAGAGAGAGAGAGAGAGAGAGATTGATTTTATTAGGTCATTAGGTTGAAGTAAATAGATTGATTTATGATTTTGTCACATCTAGAAAACTCAGAATATTTGTTCTGCTCTAACTAGTTTGACAATGCCTAAAAAAGTCACTAGCAGAAGCTGCCATGAGTTCTTTGATCTTACATACAAAACTACCTCACATTGCATTAATTTCACACTATGAAACAAAAAAGTAACATAAGAAAATATTTTTTTTCCATTTTGTCTTTATTCAACAGAGACTTGCCTCTCAAGTACATAAATACCCTAGAAAGAACAGCTTGATGTAGAAAACCCAGCAACCTGCAAATTCAGAGATGCAGGAAACAAATATTAAGTGGGAAATTAATCATATTCTTAAAAAGCACAAAGAAAGTCTTCAAAGTACAGCCAGAGCTACTGTAGGCTATTTTACTCTTCCAAAACTGTATCTTAAAAACATTTCTGAGATTTGCTAACTACATATGTACTCTTTTGAAGAGCTTATGAAAAAGATTTTTTAAAACAGAATAAATTTGCTGAAAAGAACTCTGAATTATACTGTTTTTAATAGATCTATTTGTGATACAATCTATAAAATCAGAAACAGAGAAACATTATCAGCAGCTCACTGGCCCATGTGCTCAGAGGGAAAGAGATTCACTAGATTTTTTTTTGATGTTCTTCATGTAAGTTTGCACATGTTCTTAATAGTGTATTTTTCTCAGAACAAGCACTAAAGATTTGGAAAAAAAAAAAAAAAAGAGCAGGAAGGAGCATGAAAGATAAATGGAATTTAAAAAAAAAAGAAAAAAAAAATCACAGCAAGTAAGTCATTAACCAAAGTAGCAGATATACGCAGAAGAAGGAGAGGCTGACAAAAAAGGAAGTTGACAAGAAGCAGCAACTAAAGGGAGGGAATTTGGAGAAGAGATTCATTAAGTACAGCATTAAAACCATGCAATCTATGTCAAAATATGTTTTCATATATTTGATATCTACAAAAATTGAAAGGACAATGTCTACTGTCAGTTGAACTGAAAGGACTAAGCTTATGCTCCACTTAGACAGGAGAGAGCTTTCAAAATCCGTTAACAGGAAATCCAGTCATACAGGGGTTTCTTTATTGTTACTAATGTCTGGGATTAACACAAAAAAACTAATCTCTATTTCTGTATACATTCTTTTCCTAATGAAATCACTGCAGGGGTAAGTAGCTAGCATAATCCCAGGCCTCTAGCAGTTTCAAAAGGGAGTACTAGTCAATCCTTTTTTCTGAAGCTTAGCAGAATGTTTCTGCTGCATCCTATTAAAAAAAAAAAAAAGAATAAGAAATTCCCAAAACACAATATTTGCTTTCGCTGTCATTAAAAAGTGTAGAGGGATGAAGACAACATTGGGAATGCTGAGAGTGCAGTAACTCTCTATTTAAAGATATCTTGAATGTCTTAACAGAAAAACATTAACTGTGCAAGCTTCCTGCATCAGGATTCCAAAAGGTAACGCGGGGGCTGTGACTGCAGTCCCACAACTGGGACGCGCATCAAACAGCGGCACTACTGCAGTGCTGAACTTGTTCACACGCAAAGCTTCCTGCTGCGATGGCAACCGGCAACTACTTGTCTAGCTAGAATTTGATCTAAACTAGAATTTAAATAGCTGTTTAAAAGAAAACAATCCCTCACACATTCAGACGAGAAATGACCATGCATGAACCACTGCCATGACAATATTTTCCTGACAGGTATATAAACATCGCACACACGAGGTACCACCTGTACCAACAACTATATTGTTTAAAGAAAAAAAGAAATTTGTAAATAAGTTTTACCAATAAACAATTAACAGTTTTTGTCAATTCTAGTTCAATTACATTTAAATCATCAAATGCTAATATTGTTTTGCAGAATGGAGGACATTTAAGACTGTCACCAAATGGTAAGAGACCATGCACAGTTGGGAGAGGTGGGGCAGAGATGCAGCACGTTGCCTGTAAGTAGCTGCATGAAACAAGCAAGCACATGTAACCTGACTGAGATCCTGAAGATAAAATTCAACTGAAACAATAGCGGGAAAGCCAACAACAAGAGGTGCTAGAATAATATATTACAGCTGTTAAACCTAGTGCTTTCCTGAAAGGAAAAAGAATTGCAATAAAAACAAACTGTATTTTATACTCCTAACAATGAAACAGCATTTTGCTTCTGCAAATCTCGATTTTATTGGCCTCAGAGGATTCTGTGTTCCTAAAGATTAGCCTTCCCATGGGAAATTCAAAAAAAAAGTCAAAATATTAGTTCCCCTCTCATGAAGTCATTCTTTTGAGCAAGTTTCCTTAGCAGCCTTGCATGGCCCAGCTTGTGAAACTGCCCTGCATTTCTTCCCACTCAAGAGTTTTAAAAAATAACTTTGAATTCCAAAAAGACAAAACAGGAATTACTCCAAGCTGGGTTTCCTTTGCAAGCTGATTTTGCTGCTTAGTGCAAAGCATCAAAACAAAAACATTTTACTTTAGATTGATGGCCAAATGGCAGAAACATCTAAAAAAAATAAAACTTCAAGCTGCGTCAGCAAAGTAGGATTTTGATTCTTATTCTTGATTAGAGATGCTGCTAGCCAAGATGCTTTGAGTTAAAACAATATACAGCAGCCAGACTTTCAAAGCTTTGGAACCACATTATACAGCTGAGTTAGTATAAACTCAGTTTTAGAATGACCTTTGCCAGGAGGACAAAAATAATAGGGACTACCACTTACCTGTTTCCTAATCTCTCCCTCACCAGACTACAGCATAAAAGCTGTTAATCTTTTTATAGTTAGCCAACATCTAAACAACAATGGGTTGTCCACATGTCTTAGTCCAGAATGTTTTAAAAGACCTTGTTAAAAATAACATTGATCTAAACTACAAAGAGCTATACGTGAATGGGCAGAAACAGAATATTGCAGAGAGAGGATGCTTTTAATCTGTTCATCATAAAACATATAAATCAGGATTCACCTCCATCTTCGAGTATACAGACATAATAAATACCATATGGGTTGCAGTGTTCTGCAAGTACAGATCAAGTATTAAACTTACCCTTCTCTTCAGTCTCTCTCTCTCCTTCAGCGTCAGTGTGTCAGCCTTAGCAATCACAGGGACAATGTTGACTTTTCCATGAAGAGCCTTCATGAATTCTACATCTAATGGTTTCAGCCTGCCAACAGGGAGAAAAAAAATAATACTAATTAAATTCAAGTTTTTTTTTTTTTTTTAAACAGACCCAAGTATTGTACTAACAATAAATCTCATTTATTTCAAGTATATACACAAATAGCACGTCCAGCGTAAACTAAGAGCACCTGTTGATCAGCCTCATCATTGCAATTGTAAGTGTTACTCTAAGACAACGTGGGGTATTACAAGCTCTTATGTCTCTGGGTGATAAACAGTGTAATAGCGACTGCCTCAAAGCAATATTAAATACTAAAAGCTAAGGAGACAAAACACAGAAGAGCATTAATCTCCAAAGATTATTTTAACTGCATCAACTACCTGATAGTATAGGAAGTAACTCCACTAACATGAAAGTTAAGCTTCCAGATTTTGAGTTCAAGGAATGAACAGTTATGGATTAGGATATGACGCACTAAAATACAAGAGCTTTTTCTTACCCATGTCCAAAAGGAGAAATGAAGTAAAAGCAGCAATGAACTCTGTTGTCTATAATGTGGCGTCGGTTTAGACCACTCTCATCATGAAGGTATCTTTCAAACTGGTTGTCAATGTACTGGATAATTGTTTTGAAGCTGTGGTATGGTGGGAAGAAAAAAGAAAAATCTCAAATCAGATTTAAAATAATTATAAAAATTATTAAAAGGGAAGAACGGTAGCTTTTATTTATAACTCTGTTTTAAACCTCAACATCCCAGCATTGCATCTTTCACTGAAGAAAATATTTTGATAATGCAACAAGATTTTTTCATTGCAATCCCAGAATATTTATTTATTTCTATGTCTGCCTGCAAGTGCTCCTCTATCCATTGGATAAAAGGTCAAGTACAAGCGCAGAAAAACACACTTTGATGAGAGATGCAAAAAAGCATAGGGTTTAGGACCTTCTTTTACAGAGGGGTGAGGATTTGTTTTTAAACCAGCTGACATGTCCTAAATATCCCCCTGATTTACAATCCTGAATCCAGAGCTAGGTTTCTAAAGTTATCATAAATTTCTGATATTCTAGTCTCTCCAAATTGAGTCAAAAAACATTCGCAAGTCAAATACTGAAACACTGCATGATTTATGAAGTTATTTTTGTTACCCTACAGAATCCTTTTCCATTGACAAGGAAAAGAACTACTTAGTTCAAGACATTTTAAAAGGTGCACTGCAAGGACATAAAGATATCTAAAGTTTGATCACACAGATTCATTAGAAAAAATAGTAGTAATTAAAGAAATCAAAGAATTTGATTAAATTAAAGAAATAATAACACAGTGTATTACTAAGAAGTTGCTCAATATATTCCAAAGCATGTAGACACCTGCAAACAACATTACTATAAAAGGCCACTTTATATTGCAGAGGAAGGAAAATGAAAACACTGATGCAGATAAGATTAGGCAGATAATTATGTGTTGGGGACATATCTTAAACTACTTGGGGGAAAAAAAGCAAACAGAAAGCTTACATGAAAAAAATAGTACCCTTTGTTGAGAAAGTGCAAATTTGATTAGAAAAACTAAAAGGAACAAATGAGAATACAAAAATACTTAATTACTAGGAAAATGAACACATAATTACTGCAAAAATCATGCCAGGCACCCAAGTTCATCACCAGGGTGTGTTGCTCTAACAAAGATAGTGAGAGAAATTAATAGAGATGATGGAAGGGACTCTGGAGGGAATTTGATTTTCCAAAGTCAAGTAAGGTTATGGATTTAGGCTTTACAGATCCAAAACAGAATAAGTAAAAGTATTTAGAGCAGTGTAAATTCTGCAGGTATAAATCATACTACAGAGAAGACACCGTAAAAGGGCTTCAGTAAATGTTTTTCAGCCTGAGTACTGCTTAAATCTTTAAGAACTAGTATCTTAATATCTAAATATATAAAAAGGGAGATGCTTTATATTCTTGTTCATTTTTAGATACTCTCCTCTTAGCTGGTGAAAGGTAACAAGACCAAAGAGGTACAAATATTAGGACAGAAACCAAGCACAAACAATGGGAAAGCAACTACCACACATTTCTCTGGCAATGCAATTAGTTTACGTGCAGTTCTCTAGCACTAATGGCTATGATTTTCCTTATAAATATGGCGTTAGTGTCCTGTACCTCCTGACTTCCGGGAAACACCTGGTTATACCACTGTGCAGCCGCTGCCGAGGAGATAGCGCATCCTGTATCGTAACAGCAAACAACACAACCACTGCATTTAAGCAGCCCATTGGGGGAGAATGAACAATATTACCAAGCTGCCAAAGAATACAAACCCAACCTAACCCAATCTGATGATTAAAAAAAAAAAAGTTAGCAGCAGCCAGAAAGCCGTATCAGAGTGACCTGTGACACCGCAGCAAGGATGAAACAAGGGCAAACAATCAGCAACATCTAACAACAACCTAATTCTGTAGCCTGTTTTGTCAGTCATCCCCTTACTGGCTACTTCACGCGCAGAGGTGGGACCAGATCTTTTTTCTTTCTTTTTATTGTTATTCTCCTCTCTCCTGTCTGATCATAGATGTTACTTTAAGGTCATATTTTTTCCCATAATCCCAATGTGCTCGCACATGGCCCTTTTGTGGGCTTCCAGCCTCCCACTATAGAGAACTTGCCCAAAACATAACCTACATTATTAGAAAATATGTTTTACTAAATCTATAACTCATTTGACAATCTAATGTTGTTTTTCTTCCAATCCAAGCTACCCATTGGACAAACTCCTGCCAAATTATCATTACTAGCAATTCTTCTGTGATGCAAAGTACATAAAAACTGACCTCAAATACAATCCTTAAAATTCAAGTTTTAAAAGTAAATCAATTAATGAGCCCAAGGAACAGAAACCAAATATGACCAGGAAATGTACTCAAGAAGAAGGATTCCTTGAGGCAGCAGCAATGATCACCATCTCCGAGAAGCGTTGTGCCGGTCTGATGACCTTCTCTATCTCTCTTCAAAAACCAATGTCAATAAAATCCATCACCCTTAAGTAGCAAATATTCTGCATAAGTTGCAACTTATCAAAAAAAATTACAAAATTAAACCTAGACCAGCACCATCTCCTGGTAACTGTGACTGCAACAAATGCTGACGAACAAAAGTTCAAGAACATGCTGCTTCCTCTGGAGTAACAAGGAAGGAAGGCAGTACTACTGAGTGGGTCTTGACTAGTGTTTAGAACAAAGAGTCTATCCATCCAGCTTCCTGTGACATCCTGTAAAGGCCAACAGATTTGGTCAAAATGAAACTCACTTGAGACTCAGAAAAGCAAGTACTTTTCTGTGACTTAAGAAAACAGGTATAGAAAAAAGAAAGTCAATTGCATAATTTTGTATCGTAGTAACCAAGTGTTATTTGTTCTTAAAATGTACTTTGATGTCTAAGGATTTCCACAGAAAACTAAGATAACATACTAAATTGTTCTACTGAATCTGAATCACCACACAACAACTTTTGGAGGTTTCTAAAGAAGCAGAGGGAAAGAAAAGGGAAAAGAAAAAAAAAAAAAAAAGAACACGTAAGTCTCTAAGAAACATCTAACCAGAATAAACAAAGGGCATGAGAGCACAATCAACAGGAAAAGCCCTGTGCAACACAATACGCTGGCTGCAGAGCTCTGGACCTCAGCGGAAGGAAGCTCAAGTCAACAGTGCGGGAAACAAGCAAGAGGCCAGGAGCAAGACTGCACAAGACTCAGGCCAGGGAGGTGCACGGCTAATATGCTAAAGGTCTGACTGTTCTAAACTTATTAACATAAGAAAAGTGGAAGGAAAATAAAGATAAAAATCCCACTGTAATTTCACCTTCAACCTTTCATTTAATAGGTTTCACAGTAATGCAGTGTATCCTAAAATATCTTTGCCACATTCATTTTTGCTGGGCTTCTACAGTAACCCACAGAAAGAAAAGAAAAAATGTGTGGTAATTAGATTCTTCAGAATGCTCCAAACAACACAGTATCCTGTCAAGAAAAGACTACAAAACATTTTATTATTGACATTGTAAGTATTTATTTTATCGTGTTTGCTTCCTTCTAGGTCTTTAAGTTATGCTGAAAACCTCAAATCATATCAAACTACCATTTCTTTTCTCTGCTCTCTCTGTTTGCATTAAGATTCCCTCCACCACCACCAAAAACATTTCAAAGGGGCACGTAAAATACAAACTCTATAAAGCAAAGCAGTATTTACACACATACCAGTCCTGGCTGTTAATGGCATCTCCATATCCTGGTGTGTCAACTACTGTTAAACGTAGTTTCACCCCTCGTTCCTCTATCTCTACTGTAGAAGCTTCTATTTGAACTGTCCTCTCTATTTTTTCTAAAAGAAACAAACATTTTAATTGTTATTACTCTTATAAATGCTGCAGAAAAAAACATGGGGGAGAGGAGGAGGAAATACTACTTAAAGTGCACTGAAGGCTTTATGACATAGAAACTACAATCTGGAGGATTGAAGTAAGGCCAGAAGACAAGGGAAAAAAAAAAAAAAAAAAGGCTTAAAGTGAGAAATTGTCTTTAGAATGAAACAATAAAGCAGAAGAACAATAAACGGTTAGAGATATGTGCTAGAGGAATGCGGAGAGCACATTTACCTGCAGCGCCAGGAATATAACGTTCTGGATAAAGATCAGTCAGGAACAAACTGTTAATTAAAGTGGATTTGCCCAAACCAGATTCACCTGTAAACAAAGCAATTCAAGTAATTAAGCACATATTCCTTTTTTCCTCTGCACTCTTAAAGTAAAAATAAAATAAATAATAAAACACACTCCTCTATACCCGAACTCATATTATGGAGGAAAAATAATTTGTTCATCAGGATGCACCCTAGCATTTGAGATAAAAACATCAAAGGTTCAGCTAAACAGCTTTAAAAACACAGGAAAAACTAGCCCTTACTGTTTTTATAAATGTTACATGAAAATGCTAAGTTTACTGTAACGGATTTCATAATAAAAGCTCAAAGGTCATACAGCACTTTAGATCTAGAGATAATTTACTGTAGGGATGTACAAAAGGTTTTTGCCTTTTTTTTTTTTTTTTTTTTTTGCCTTTTTTTTGTTTCTCATTTTAACTTATGAAGTGAGAAGCTACAACTCTATTGTGGACAGTTCCTAATTTTCTTTACCTAGGAACTGAAGCTGAAACATTGTTAGGAGGGAAAAAGAATAAGTAGTATCAAATTAACAGTCCAGCTTGGCATTATTACACTTAGGGCACATAGACCCTGCAAAACATGTAACGAGGAAAATAATAAAAAGCCATTGAAGAGTCATCTGAAAAGTTCTACCATCCTAAAATTTCAGGTTATACAAATTTTAAAATTTTGATATGTGCAAAAATATTAAAGTTAAACCAGTAAATGCAATTACTAAAGACTTATTCCAGAAAAAAAATAGTTTTATTCTAATCCAAGTGCTCATACAACTCAGCGTTTAGAAAAATTTGTCCAAGTTATTTTAATGTTATTAGTTTAACAAGAGATGTTACTAATCTAATGATAGATCTGCATTTATCAGCATGAACTACAAGAAATAAATTTTACTTACAAAAATTACCTTATTGTACAGATTTTGTTAAATGCTGTTACCAAATAATCCCAAACAGTACTATAGAACGCAGGAAGAGTTATGTATCTCTTTGTACATTCCATAACACAACTCCAGAGTACATATTACAAAAAGATGATACTGATTTGGACTCCCGATGCAATTCCGTAACAGTACATTGCTTAATGAAAGTATAACTCAATGCATCACTTAAAATGGCCTTGCACCTTCTTCCATTAAATGCACATACAGGCACTCTTCACATAAGAGAAATTCAGTTTACTCATAACATCAGGGTAATTCAGTTTAGAACAGTAGAAACTACAGGAATAGTTTCACAATTTCAACAGCAAGACATTCACTTTGTATGGTCTTCGTTTGGAGAATGGAGTCAAAAGAAATATTAAGCAACTATTTCTAACATATGATGATGAGTCCAGAACACAAGAATGTCCTGTTAGCTCAAAGTCATCATCCTTAATCACTACAAACATCCCCTCCTAAAAAACATGAACAAACAGTAACAGAATTAGCGTGTTTAGAAGCCAAAGTTTTTCTTCTCCTTATTAGACAATTTTTTAACTAGAAACACATATATGGCTAACATGAAATAAAATGTTTTTGTTGTTTAATTAGTCAAAAATATTTAAGTAAGTCACATACCAACCACCATTAGTGTGAATTCAAAGCCCTTCTTTACAGACTTCCTGTGGACCTGGTTAGGCAGATTAGCAAATCCCACGTAGCCTGCTGAGTCAGAGAACTGACAAGAAAAACAAAGCTGGATAAAATATAAGATCCTCTTCCCTCCCCAAAAAGTTGAAACAGGGTTCACCTGATCTTATAGCCTAAAGCACTAAAGTACACAAAGGATATGAAAAAAATAGAGAAGGAGGGCGTGCTTTTTTTTTTTTTTTTTTCCCCTGCTACTGCAGCAAGGTAGAACTTGAAACAGGTCCATTTGCTCAGGAGACTGATGAAAGTAGAGATTTAGTAAGTATCCTTGGCTACAAACAAAAGTTTTTCCTTGGATAACAAATTCTGCAAGCTTACAAGTACATGCTGTCATTAATCTAAAGCTGTAAATTCTGCTTAAAAAAAAAAAAGGTTCCGATCTAAACAACAAAAGTGTGCATTAAAAATTAGTATTTGCCATCACCATCTTCTATAAGAATAAATAATGTGCATGCTTGCATGTAGGAAAACAGGAACACTGTACAGGAATGCAGAGAGAAGATCTTCTGCTTGTTGGACAAGACACAGACATTTTTGTCTGTGTTAACATTGTTAAACCTACCTAGATGGGCAACAGTATTAGAAATGAGCATCTGTCAAGTGAAATTGCACGAGGTGAATGAAAACATTGCTGGAAAGGATGCCTAGAATTACACACAAGCTGTGTTTTTACTAAAAAGTTCCATTTAAGGAATATACCTGAAGCAACAATGTATTATTTATCCAGTTTTAACACTTAATAAAAACAGGTACTTTCAGAAGCTGAACATATTCAAAACAAAATTTTGGTTGTGAAGACATCTATTTACCTTTACTTTTTCACCTGATTGAGACATGTTTGGTCACTCCAAGCTTCAGACACTGGAAAATAAAATCCATAGTATATGTGTTAGCTGACTTGAAGATTATATAAATTGTATTTTGAGCTGAGTATGCATAGAACAACTACAGTTTTTAGTTCATTTTGGTTTGGCTATTAGGTAATAAAATCTGAAATTCAATTTCTCCCTGACCCTTTCAAAGATTAATTATACTTTTCTTAAAGATTGTTTATAGATAAATGAGTTTAACATAACAGTTGTCCAAAAAATGAAATTTACAAATTTTGACTGTTTATAAATTTCTCCAGAGAACAGGATACCTATGAGCTTTCCAAGAGAGCAGTATAGCATTACTTTCAGTAACTTCAAAGTATTATCCCTAAACATTAGCATTACATTGACAGTTGCAGATTTTTGGGGTTTGGCTAAACCACCCTGGACACAAAAATTCACCATGATCAGAAATACTCCTTCAAAAGTGTTTGGAGCTGAGTTCAGACATACAGAAAAGCTGCATCTTGGCAAGCTCTTATCTTTTTACTTAAGTGTGTTAGTTATGCTATACATCAGATAGCATGGCAATATGGAAGTTCCTTATTTAGAGCAGCTATACAACGCCATCAGGAAATGAAAAAGTGGAAGGGATCCTTCACAGCTTGATTGTTGACAACACAGCCCTTGGACTGGGAAACAGGGAAATGACCTATGCAAGCACCTGCATGTTCAGGCACAGATGCTTTCCTGTTGGGTAGCACGAGTGTTTCTAGCAGGATACTGCACCGTTTCTGAAAACTGCAGCTTGACAGTCAAATCCTAGCATAGAAATATAAGCTTTGGACTAAAGAAAAAAATAAAGTTAACTTAATTGCAACTGGATTTTTAATGAGCAAATGTCTTCAGCTCACATGCTACTTTATTTGCCTCGAATCAGACTTTTCAAATCCTGTCAGCTACATAGGTACCAGTCACCCTGTAAGAATTTTTTTTTTCCCCTCCACCAACCACTTTCCCACATGCCCAGTTAATCTACTTGCTAATGAAGGTTTACTACAGCCATTGCCTAAAGAGAAAAAAAAAATCTGAGTATGTGTAATTAGGCATTCCTCAAAATAGCCTGGGAAACATCCCACAAGTATAGTTTTGAAAGAGCAAGTTTATTTTTCTTTGGCCAATATGTAAGTGCTGATGCACGTTTCCAGCCAACCCGTTACGGACACATCTAGACAGTGCCCTCCTTTGCCACAACCTAACCAACAGGTGTAACTCATTGCTTTGTCCAGGTTTTGTTTCTATATTTGGAAACTACTGTTGTCATCTTTGTCTACAAAACTAGTAACATAAGGCAGGTTGAAAAGAGTACATAAATCATCACTATGTATCAATATAAATATACCTTTTCTGAGAAAAGGAGAAAAAAATGTGATTTAAATGTTTATGTTAAATTCGGTAAATATTTCTGCTTTAAACTAACAGATATACCTACTGCAGCACTACATCAAAGCCCTCAGGTAGAAAGCGAGTGAGTGAGAATTGCCAATTGCATATGACACATCTGGCTTCAAAAGTTAGTCTGTCATCTCATAAAAAAATAAACTTAAAGTCATTCCATAAGAAGAACTTACAAAGCCAGTTCTCTGTGGTGTTGAGTCTTATGACTGAACTACCCCATATCTAATAAAAATAAAAGCTTTGAATAAAGCTGCTCCTGAGCTTAGGCATTTGTAGCTGCTGCTCATTACTTCCTAATATTAAGGTATCACAGCTCAATGAACATATGGAATTTATGAAAATTAAATCACTTTGCAAGTATTTTCAAAACACCAACAAAATACCACGGATCAAAACAATACCACTAAGCTAGAGATTAACAACGTGTTAAGGTCCTTCAAAGCGTCTCAACTTCTGTTTCACACTGTTCTAATATTAAAAGTCAGCTTAAGGCAAACATGATGTATCTGTTAGTTTAGGAAAACTTGAGCACTTTGAAGGTAAGTACTTTGAAAAAGGAACAAGTGACGCGTGTCCCTGCTTATCCATGAAGGTGTTAGACTTGAAATTGATCACGTCGCGAGCCTCAGAATCTTCTGGGAGATCCTTATCTGCTGCCCTGGACAGACTTCCTGAACAGTAAGTCAGGACATAAGATACATTTCCTAGTGATTACTGCATGCAGAGTTAATGAACTCAGCCAAAGGTCAAGCGACCTCAATCTGTAAGGACACAAAATTAATTAGAAAAAAAAAATTCTATTTTTCTTTATTCTTCTATTCAAGAGTAGGAAAGTTCAAGGCGAACAAAAATAGAACAATCAACTAGATATTTTTACCTTCAGTTCATAAATCCAAGCACATCTGAAATTTTATAGATGAGTTATTTTTTTTAAACATATCAACGTTAAATGTTTTTTAGTGACTATGAAAGATACTGTAAGAATAATTTAGCAAAAGTAAAATTTTGCTATGAATAATTGCTAATAATAATCATTATGGCATGATTTATTAGTATTACTATGTTCATTTTAGAGCTAAAGAGTGGGATATAGTAATACTAAAGAGCAGGATA
Organism: Crypturellus tataupa; assembly: GCA_034781795.1. Taxonomy (NCBI): domain Eukaryota; kingdom Metazoa; phylum Chordata; class Aves; order Tinamiformes; family Tinamidae; genus Crypturellus; species Crypturellus tataupa. Next base: position 855,659 of record JAWLRI010000869.1, on the reverse strand, counting down.
TACTGAACACACTCTTCGAAAAATTGTTTTCCAAAATGCTTAAATATGATACCATGGTTCAAAAGAATCCTCAGTGTTTAGTCTCCACACCTTATGCAATTCCTAACACTGCCCTCATGAGGCATTCTAGAAAATGATTCAGTCAACTGATGTCCCTAGACGATCACGAGCTGTCCTCCTGAAGCTGTATCACATCACACACGCACACACCCAAAAAAACCCTAAAACTTACAGACTACCAAAATTAGACGTGGAGAGAATACAGAATTTTACATTATCTTACAGCACCAAATCACAGCAACACAAGGCACTGTTTATACCTAATATATGCGCTTTATCTATAGGCAATCGTACACTAAGTATCAGACTCCTGAAATCTCACTGCATCCAACTGTTACGTACATTGAAATAATGTGAAGTTCAGTGTCTGGCAATGCTTTGGACAGAGAAATGTAATGTTTGAATTTATCAATTCTCCATAATAAAACTGGGGAGTGTGGAATAAGTCATAGCTGCTCTATTCTCCTTGGATTTTCAAAGGATCATCTCAGTTATCAGGAGACTAGCAAAGCAGCATGTATAAAGTGCTTCAAAAAGAAAGGAGTTGTTAAAACGCAACTGCATTAACAAGTACATTAGCAAACTCTGTAAAAAATTATGGCCCACATTTTGGGCAGAAGAGAGACAGTTATCACACAGTAATGTCCAACAGATTCAAGTCTTGGACTGTGAATACATTAACAAATTTTATTTTGGATCTCAGTGGATTCTTGTCCTAAGTATTGTGCTGTTCTACAATTGAAGGGACCAGAGAACCACTAGCTTCAGTGGCAGTAACGTCCTGTATAGACAGAGGCCTGGAACATGCCATCCTAGCACCTCCTGCTAGGAAAACATATTCCAGTGAGAGAAAGAGAGGGGAAGGAAAAGAGGTCATTTCCTCTGTTCCAGCAGGATGTAAGAAGTAAACTATTAGTAGCAGACAGTCTGAGAGTTTCTTAATAGTAACTAGCACAAAGACAGTGCTGTGAAAAGTTGGACAGAGGGTTTCCATATAAGGATATTAAGTACTTAAGCTTTTAAAACAATCACTTCAGAGTAACCGCAACAACCATCTCTGCAAGCAGATTAGTCCTTTTCTTTTCATCTGATATTATACAGCTCTGATTCTTTCTTAAGCGCCTGCTAACTTAAAAAGCAGCTATAGAAGAAAACAGCCAAGTAAGCAGGTGCCAGAAGGCTGAAACTGGCCTCACCAACACCAGCACTGTGCAGTCACATTTCCAGACTTGAATATCTCAAGAAAATTTCTCAGTGGTCACAAAAACCTAAGAAAGTGGCATCAAATTCAAGTATCAAGGTATGAAATTAAAATATAATTAAAAAAAGCACAACTTCTCAAAGTGTCTTGAGTATCAAAAAAAAAACATGAAGTCCAGTGGGGAAAAAAAAAATCTCACTGTATTACAAACTAGAAATGGACATATTAAAATATCAAGCAGTTAATTCAAGGTTATTTTTTGCAGCTGACATGAGCAATTCCATGAAGCAACAGTAGGTCCAGCAGAGCTTTTCTCCACATCATGCTTCATTATGGAAGATGTCTCTACTTCTCTGATTAGATACCCCCTCACAGGGGTATCTTAATGAGAAGTGCCGACTCCACCCATACCAAAGGTTTAGGTTGCTTCCATTTTCTTCTACCAGGAAGAGCTGTTAGCCACTGAATTAATCCTCTTCTACATGTTATCAGTTTAAGGCATCTCTGGATTGCCCTGAATTCAGAATGTAACAGCAAACACAGAAAGTTCAGCTACTGCACTCAGACCAATGTGTTTACCAACTGCTCTATCTTAGAATTCTCATTCAATTTTCACAGATTTTCCAGATTTTTGTTTCTGATAATGTATTTGAACCCTGTGTAAATGTTGTTCCATAAACAAAAAGGAATGAATCTGGGGTTCTGATTGTAAATGTCCATTTAGCTGTTCACAAGTTTCTTACATAGCTAAATTGCTTGCCATTTCAATGAGTAAGTCACAGAAAGAGCACAGTAGAGGCAGTGATACAACTCACAACAAACTCACATGATCATTTTTGCACTTCCTACACAAGCAGATTTTCACAGTATTTTCCCAGAATTGCTCTATCACAGAAAAATATCACAGACATTCCTATGAATATTGAATATGAAAAAGCCAGATTTTTTGTTGTTTTAAGTGAAAAAAATCTAAATGTATTGGTCATAATCACTCATCGGGAAACAAGCAACTCTATCTCAGGGCCATGAAGCTTAACTATAATTGTGTACATATTAAAAACACAACCGCAGGCATTAAAGAAACCAGAATTCTTTGATTTCATGCAAGGCAAGCACAGAGCAGCAAGTTAGAGGGTTTTTTTAATGTTTTCATATCATGCTTAAGTCACATAATACCACGTGTGCTGCATCCTACAAGCAGCTGATAACCAAAGAAATAAAGTGCTTTTTGCACGCGCTGCCAGATCACCCCGAGGCAGTTTCGTGTCGCTGTTTCTTCTCCAGCCTCCCGCGTTCCCTTGCAGCGGGCGCTGGTCGCGCGCGGTGCTGCGCTGTGCAAAGCACGCGAGGAATGCCAGAGGGACGAGGAGCTTCCTGCCTCCCTCCGCACCCCGCGCCCCTCGCTGCGCTACGCGGCAGAGGCGGCAGGGCCTGCGCGGCGGCCGCCCGCCCCGCTCCGACAAGAAGCCGGAGAAGGAGCCGCCTGCAGCCCTCAGCTCCCCAGGGGCCTCGGGGAGGCTTCGTCTCGCTCAGGCGGGAGGAGGTTACAGGCCCTGCCGGGGCACCGAGGGGAGAGGCCGCCGGCAGCGCAGGGCCGGAGCTGCCGCGGGGCC